>JAJOOO010001836.1:0-46631 GCA_029582685.1 Solanum piurae
TATATATATATATATATATATATATATAATTTGGTAAGAAATTTTGGAAATAAAGAAAGGAGATGCATAATGTTTATTTTTTTTAAAAAATGTTTATTTGTGTGTGCGTGTTTATATGACATAAAAAATATTTTATTTTGTCATGTCAATTTTACTTTAATAATAAATATAGTTGGGTGATTGCTAAAGGTAAAAGATTTTAGTGATTTTATTGATACAAAATAAAGTTTAATGAATTTGCTAGACAAATCCTCATAGTTGGTTGTTTGCCAAATCAAACCACAAAACTTGGTAGTCTCCGAAATCTTTTACTTGATAGTTGCTATGGATTGAATTGTATGCCACCAAGGATAGGATCTTTGGCATGCCTTAAGACTCTAGAGCGCTTTGCTGTGGGAAGGAAGAAAGGTTCTCAAAATATATCTGAACTTTGACCGAAATTGTTGTAATAATCCCAAACTTTGGGCAGAACCTATTACCCCTGCACTATTAATAGTGTATGTTAAAGATATATAAGTGTCCACGTGGACATTATAAATATTGCATCATTATAAATAGTAACTTGTCCACGTGGACACATATATCTTTAAGATACACTATTAAATAGTGCAGAGGTAATAGGTCCAACCCAAAGTTTGGGATTGTTACAGCAATTTCGATCAAAGTTCGGATACATTTCAGACATTTTTCCCTTTTTTCTTTAATAATAAGTTTTTCAAGGATCTATAGAGCTTTTACAAGTTGAGATATTATCTCAGCATATACTCAAATGAATGGGAAAGGAAGCACCAAGTAGTGATATTGACTAGAATGCTGAATGCCTTGTTATTTGGTTCTGTGGAAAGAAAAGTCTTGGTAGTGGCAATGAACGCCATGACATAAGCTATTTAATTTGAATAGTCGAGTTCACAAACTGATCAATTATTGTAAATCCACACACATGATCTTGAATAAATCAGTCACTTTAATCTGTTTCAATTAACTTTTGTGTTACAGTGAATTCTAACATATGGCTGAAGCTTTCCTTCAAGTTCTGCTAGGCAATATCACTTCTTTCATCCAAGGGGAACTTGTATTGCTTTTCGGTTTTGAAAACGACTTCAAAAAGCTTTCAAGCACATTTTCTACGATCCAACTTGTGCTTGAAGATGCTTCGGAGAAGCAACTGAAGGACAAGGCGATAGAGAATTGGTTGCAGAAACTCAATTTTGCTGCATATGAAGTTGATGACATCTTGGATGAATGTAAAAATGAGGCAGCAAGATTCAATCAGTCCTTATTAGGGTGTATTCATCCAAAGATCATCATTTTTCGTTACAAGCTCAGAAAAAGAATGAAAAGAATGATGGAGAAACTAGATGCAATTGCTGACGAAAGAAGGAAGTTTCATTTGCGTGAAAAGATTGTCGAGAAACAAGCTTCTAAACGTGAAACAGGTGCTCATCTTAAACAGTGTTTAGCCAAGTACTTACTAATAGCTTAGTTTTATATTCAACTTTTTGTAGTTACCAGATTCTATGCATGTCAGCCCTTCCTTGTGTCTTTTTGTTTTGCAAAAATCTTCTATTATTCCTGCTGACTCCTTTTAGTGAGCTTGAATTTAATAAAATTTGTGTTCGCATTGCTTGTGAACAGGTTTTGTTTTAGCAGAGCCAAAAGTTTATGGAAGGGACAAAGAGAAGGATGAGATGGTGAAAATCTTGATAAACAGTGTTAGTAATGCCCAAGAACTATTAGTGCTCCCAATACTTGGTATGGGGGGACTAGGAAAGACGACACTTGCCCAAATGATCTTCAATGATCAGAGTGTGACCGCACATTTCAATCTAAAGATATGGGTTTGTGTCTCAGATGATTTTGATGAGAAGAGGTTGATAAAGGCAATTGTAGAATCTATTGAAAGAAGGCCACTTGGTGACATGGACTTGGCTCCCCTCCAGAAGAAGCTTCAGGAGTTGTTGAATGGAAAAAGATACTTTCTCGTTTTAGATGATGTTTGGAATGAAGATCAAGAAAAGTGGGCTAAGATAAAAGCAGTCTTAAAGGTTGGAGCGCAAGGTTCTTCTATTCTAGCCACTACTCGTCTTGAAAGGGTTGGATCAATTATGGGAACTTGGCAACCATTTCAGTTATCAATTTTGTCTCCAGAAGATTGTTGGTTGTTGTTCAAGCAACGTGCATTTGGCCACCAAACGGAAACAAATCCTGACCTTGTGGGGATTGGAAAAGAGATTGTGAAGAAATGTGGGGGTGTGCCTCTAGCAGCCAAGACTCTTGGAGGTCTTTTACGCTTCAAGAGGGAAGAAAGTGAATGGGAACATGTGAAAGATAGTGAGATTTGGAATTTACCTCAAGATGAAAATTCTGTTTTGCCTTCCCTGAGGCTGAGTTATCATCACCTTCCACTTGATTTGAGACAATGTTTTGCATATTGTGCGGTATTCCCAAAGGACACCAAAATAGAAAAGGAATATCTCATCACTCTCTGGATGGCACATGGTTTTCTTTTATCAAAAGGAAATTTAGAGCTAGAGGATGTGGGTAATGAAGTATGGAAAGAATTATACTTGAGGTCTTTCTTCCAAGAGGTCGAAGAATATAAATTTGGTAATACTTATTTCAAGATGCATGATCTCATCCACGATTTGGCTACATCTCTGTTCTCAATAAACACAAGGAGCAGCAAAATTCGTCAAATAAGAGTAGCACAGAAAAATACAATGTCCATCGGTTTTGCTGAAGTGGTGCCTTCTTATTCTCCTTTAATCTTGAAAAGGTTTGTCTCGCTAAGGGTTCTTGATATGAAATTTTCAAAGTTTGATCAGTTATCATCTTCCATCGGAGATCTAATACATTTAAGGTTGTTGAACTTGCATGGCAGTAGCATTCGTAGCCTTCCAAAGAGGTTATGCAAGCTTCAAAATCTGCAGACACTTGATATATCATGTTGTTTCTCACTTTCTTATATTCCAAAACAAACAAGTAAACTAAGCAGTCTTAGAAATCTTGTGTTCAGAGGTTGTCAAATAACTTCTATGCCACCAAGAATAGGATCATTGACACGCCTTAAGACTCTAGATTACTTTATTGTGGGCGAGAGGAAAGGTTATCAACTTGGTGAACTACGGAATCTAAACCTACATGGTTCACTGTCAATCACACATCTTGAGAGAGTGAAGAGTGATACGGATGCAAAAGAAGCTAATTTATCTACCAAAAAAAAATTGTACAATTTATGCATGAGTTGGGATATTAGGCCATATGGATATGAATCAGAAAACAATTTGGATGAAAAAGTGCTTGAAGCCCTCAGACCACATTCCAACCTGAAATCACTAAAGATCGTTGGCTTCAGAGGTTTTCATTTTCCAAATTGGATAAACGCTTCGGTTTTGAGGAATGTCGTCTCTATTGAAATTGAATGTGAAAACTGCTGGCGTTTACCACCGTTTGGAGAGCTGCCTTGTCTAGAAAGTCTAAAGTTATACAACGGATCTGCAGAGGTGGAGTATATTGAGGAGGATTATGGTCATTCCACATTAAAGTTCCCATACTTGAAACGACTCGCTATAGAAAGGTTTCCAAATCTGAAAGGGCTGCTGAGAAGTGAAGGAGAAGAGAAATTCTCCATGCTTGAAGAAATGGAAATTTGGCATTGCCCTAAGTTTGTTTTTCCAGCATTCTCTTCTGTCAAGAAATTGGATGTCTGGGGGGAAATAGATGCAGCAAGTATTAGCTCCATATCTAAGCTTACCACTCTTACGTCCCTCTCTATTGACCATAACTTCGAAGCAACTACTCTCCCAGAGGAGATGTTCAAACGCCTTGTAAATCTTGAGTCCTTGAGCATTATATACTTCAAAAAAGTCAGAGAGTTGCCAAGCAGCCTGGCTAGCCTCAATGCTTTGAAGTGTCTGAAAATTCATTATTGTTACGTACTAGAGAGTCTCCCCGAACAAGGGATGGAAGGGTTAACTTCACTCACCGACTTATACATTCAAAACTGTGAGATGCTAAAATGCTTACCTGAGGGATTGCAGCACCTAACAGTCCTCACTAGTTTACAAATTTATGGCTGTCCAGCATTGACAAAGCGGTGTGAGAAGGGGATAGGAGAGGACTGGCACAAAATTGCTCACATTCCTAATGTAGATATTTGTTAGTCTTGATCTGTTATTCTTTCTGAAATTCTTCTTTTGTTAGACATTGTTCTTTATTATTAACTAAGATAATTGTATCCATTTTTCTCTATTTGACAATAGATGTTCTTCAAAAAAATTCAGATTTGTCAAAGTAACCTGCATTTTGTCCACTTGAACAAATGACAGATTTTTCTTCCTAATTTTCAATAAAAGAAATATGACACACATTTATGCAATTGAGACCTGAAGGAAGGAACAGCAAAAGGCACCCAATACATATAAAGTGTCTGTTAATACTTTGTTGTATCATCTATGATGCAGCTATCATTCATTATTCCCCTATGCTTGTTTTTTCTGACCCTTGCTTGTATCAATAATTGGAAGTATTGAGATCCATACTTAATCTTAGCACTCTCACCTCCCTCTGTATTAGTCATAACGTCGAACAGACTTCACTCGCCGAAGAGATGTTCAAACATCCATGAATATTTTTTCACTTTTTTCACATAAAGATGCTCAACTTTCTTTTATAACATGAAAGTCACTCAATTAGTGGATAAATTCTCAAAGTTGAGTGACCATATAAGATATTAACTCCTTAAAATTTATAGATTTCTGCTCATTTTGCGTATTGATTTTGTCTATTTTTATGAAAAAATAGGTGTTATTATGGATTTTCAACATCTTTCGAGTAATGAATATATCATTCTTGAGGAAACAATGTGCCAACAATTTCTTGTAGTCCTTATTTACCTTTTTGTGTCCGTGTTGAAAGAAAATGTGTGTCTTTAAGCTCTTCTCTTCTTGTTTGTTTTGAGGAAAATCTGTGGTATTTTGATGTGTATAATTGGTTGATTATACACTCTTTAGAAACAATTAGTCTTGAACCTACACTAACATGTGAATACATAGATTTGATAAAATATGAAATCATAAATAGATTAGACCATAAATTTCAAAAGTAAAAAAAAATTGAACAAGTTGAAACCTTGAGAGATGAAAAGGACCGAAAGGCCGTGTTTTTTTGTGGAAACCCTTTCCATTGACAGAGGTGAAAGACAAACGAACCCCACAAGAAAAGACAGATATGTAACTAGCTAGCAGTTTCCATGAATATGCATACCAATAACCGAGTTAAATCTTTTATTTAAAAAATGCAAACGTCAAAATATATCTTAGTTTTCGAACTTCATATAACTATTAGGTGTGCAAGTTTCCTAATGAAGTGTCACCAACTACCTCAACGCCTAGCCCATCAGCCCAACGTTTATTATACGTACTTCGTCTCAAAATCATGCATTTATTTTTTACCCATTAAACTTGTGCTAACAGATTTGAATTAAAAAACAGAGTTTGATTCTCAAAAATCAAATAAAAGACTATTTTTACAACCACCTATATTTCAAGTTAGAGATGCCCAAGAACTTTCAGTTCTCCCAATATTTGGTATGGGGGGACTAGGAAAGACGACTCTTGCCCAAATGGTCTTCAATGATCAGAGAGTAACTGAGCATTTCCACTCAAAAATATGGCTTTGTGTCTCAGATGATTTTGATGAGAAGAGGTTGATAAAAACATTTATAGGAATTATAGAAAGAAGTTCTCTTGATGTCGAGGACTTGGCTTCATTTCAGAAGAAGCTTCAGGAGTTGTTGAATGGAAAAAGATACTTGCTTGTCTTAGATGAGGTTTGGAATGAAGATCAAGAGAAGTGGGCTAAATTAAAAGCAGTTTTGAAGTTTGGAGCAAGTGGTGCTTCTGTTCTAATCTGTCTCAAGAAGATTGTTGGTTGTTGTTCATGCAGCGTGCATTTGGATACCAAGAAGGAACAAATCCTAACCTTGTGACTATCGGAAAGGAGATTGTGAAAAAATGTGGTGGTGTGCCTCTAGCAGCCAAGACTCTCGGGGGTATTTTGCACTTCAATAGAGAAGAAAGAGAATGACAACATGTGAGAGATAGTGAGATTTGGAATTTGCCTAAGGATGAAAGTACTATTTTGCCTGTCCTGATCCTGAGACTGAGTTATCATCACTTTCCACTTGATTTGAGACAATTTTTTGCATATTGTGCAGTATTCCCAAAGGACACCGAAATGGAAAAAGAAAAGTTAATTTCTCTCTGGATGGCACACGGTTTTCTTTCATCAAAAGGAAACTTGGTGTTAGAGGATGTGGGTAATGAAGTATGGAACGAATTATACTTGAGGTCTTTCTTCCAAGAGATTAAAGTTAAATCTGGTAATGCTTATTTCAAGATGCATGATCTCATTCATGATTTGGCAACTTCTCTGTTTTCAGCAAGCGCATCAAGCAGCAATATCCACGAAATAAATGCAAAAAGTTACACACATAAGATGTCCATTGGTTTTACTGAAGTTCTTACTCTCCTTCCCTCTTGAAAAGGCGTGTCTCGTTAAGGGTGCTTAATCTAAGTAAATCAAAACTTGGCCAATTACCCTCTTCCATTGGGGATCTGGTACATTTATGATACCTGGACCTGTCTCGCAATATATTTCGTAGTCTTCCAGAGAATTTATGCAAACTTCAAAATCTGCAAACTCTTAATCTACTGTATTGCGTCTTACTTTCTTGTTTGCCAAAACAAACAAATAAACTTAGTAGTCTCCGAAATCTTTTACTTGATGGCTGTCCATTGACTTCTACACCACCAAGGATAGGATCTTTAACATGCCTTAAGTCTCTAGGTCACTTTGTTATTGGTAAGAGAAAAGGTCATCAACTTGGTGAACTACAAAACCTGAATCTCTATGGCTCACTTTCAATCACACAACTTGAGAGAGTGAAGAATGATAAGAATGCCAAAGAAGCCAATTTATCTGCAAAAGGGAATCTACATTCTTTAATCATGACCTGGGATAAATATGAGCCACATATATATGAATCAGAAGAAGCTAATGTGCTTGATGTTATTTCCTGTATTCAGATTAGCAAACCAGAAATAATAAAAGATGAAAAGAAAAACACAAAGAACTATCCGAGTCCACAGAACCCACTATGTGTCCTTAAGAAACTTAATCCCCTCAAGTACCCGAGGTTGCAAATTAAGTCCTCCCAAGATAAAATGGATTAACCATTAAAGAAGTAGTGGTACCTCAAACTCCGATAATTTCAACGAACTCAAAACGATAGCAACGAATCACACACAGAGACACGATCGATCGATCGATTTTATTTTGTAAGAAATATATGCAAAAGAAGGGAAGAATTCGATTCAGAAAAATGAGAGAAAGCCTCTCTATTTATAGCCAACAAAGGGTAAAGGTCACAACTCTTAGGAAAGAAGACGACTTTTCAGAAAGGTCAAACACTTTTAAAAAGGCACAATCTTTCAAATGGTTACAACCCTTTAGAAAGGACACAACCTTTCATAAAGGTCACAACCCTTCGGCATAGTCACAACCCTTCAGGAGAGTCACAACCCTTCATTTCCTGTTCACACCTTAAAAACCCAACAATCCCCCACATGAATAGGGAATGACTATTGTTAAAACATATGCATGAAAAACTGTGTGATTCGTAAGTAAGGATTGATTGCATCTGGATAAGTGGGTTTCCCTTTGAATTTTCCATAGTGAACATATATCGGATATACTTGGTCAATCGATAGATTTGATATCTTTGAACCGTCGAGCTTTGTGTATACCTAGACAACATAAGTCACACAATCAACCCTTGAACTATTTTTGGTTGTCATTGTTTTGTTCGTTTCAGCCATGAACACGTCTTGGTTTATAAGTGCGTAGAGAACTGGCCTTACCGGATTCTCCTTGAAGCAGCTTACACTTCACACTTACATAGGTGATTTCTAAATGTGTTATCCTGTAGATACATCATTTGATATACCCTGTATCAAACGTAGAAATCATTAAAAAGTCATAATGCCATTAAAAAGACTTTAACTTTAATTAAGTATTTAGTTTAGTTATATAATAATTTACATTCGTGAAATAATTAGTTTGTAATTAAGTTAACTATTTTATTTCGTTAAGATAAGAAGCTCATTGTTTAATTTGTATTAATTCGTTTTATCTCAAGTTTGGCCAATTCATCGTAGTAATGTTTTTTGGTCTCCAAATGTTGACATCTAACAACAATAATATGACAAGGGTGGGTCCAATAATTAGACCCTTTTCTTACAATACTTGAGGCTTGGTGTTGGCTCATGTGTTTGTTTATAAAAAAATAGTATTAATGTATCCAATTATACTTGTATTGCCTAATTAACCTTTCAAATTCGATAGATTACTTATGTATCCAAATATACTTGTATTCACAAATCACCATTTTAACTTGTGTTAATATTAGAATACAAGTATCTATGTATATAACTATTCTACTATATACAAATTACAATCACACAAACCTCAATCTCTTTTTACTCGTGTTCTTCTTGTACTACTTTTTTATAACTATAGCCATTGTAATGTAGAAACAAATAATTCTTCAATCGAAAGCCTATAAAAATAGATGCAATATAATGTATACAAATATGATCTTCATAAAAATGAAGAGAAAATTAATTAAGCGATATCTAATGAATTCAAATTACAAAAATTGCTCCTAGAATCATCAAAAAGATCTTAAATTGGAAGAAATTTGGGAGAAAAATACAGAAATTTTGTGATATAGGAAGATTGAGGAAAGGGAAAGTATTAATGAGGGTAAACATGGGAAATCACCATTTCAATTTGTGTTAATATTACAATACAAATATCTATGTATATAAGTATTCTACTATATGCAAATTTGACAATCAAACAAACCTCAATCTCTTTTTGCTCATGTTCTACTTGTATTTTTTTTTATAACTATAGCCATTATAATGGAAAAACAAATAATTCTTCAATTGAAACCTTATAAAAATAGATAAAAATATAAATATATACAAATATAATTTTCATTAAAATGAGGGAAAAATTCTATTAGAAGATATTTCTTTTCCTCAAAGACAGAACCAATGGTCCATTTTATTAAGCAAAAGGAAATGATACAGACTAATTGGTTTCAGCCCAAGTCAAAAAAAAATAAAAAAAAAAGAACCAAACGTAACAATGCAAGATAGCAAAGACAGAATAAAATAAAAAAGACAAAAGCTCTAAAAAATCATCGGAGAAATGAGAGGTCACCGAAGAAGATGATGAATTCAAATCACAAAAATTGATCCTAGAGTTATGTAAAAGAATCTTAAATTGGAAGGAATTTGTGGGGTAATATAGAAAATTTGTGATAAAGAGATATTGATGAAAGAGAAAGTATTAATGAGGGTAATTATGGGGACCAATCACATAAAACGTGCCTAGACATAATTAATTATGTGTGTAATAATAACTTTCTTATTTAATATTTAATAATTTCCTATTTATTTATATATAATTAACTTTGCTATTTATTGTGTAATTATATCCATATAACATAAAAAAAATAAACTATAACTATTTATTTTTAATGTATATTGATGTTTGCCATATTCTGTAGTTTTTCCTATATATATATCAGCAGCCCACCTTTTCCTCTTAAACAATTCCCACCAGCCTACTTTTAATACTCCTAAACCGACCCAATCTCTAATTAACCCGGCCCAACCCGTTTTGATCTTCACCCAGAAGCTTCCAACGTTCACAAAAGAAGCCAGAGCGTCAACAACAGCCCAGGAGCGACGACTTCAATCCTCACAGCGTGAAAATACACGGAAAGTAGAAATTCCAACGGCTCCAAGCAGAGGGCGCACCGTCTTCTTCACCCAGTACAATAGTACTGTTCCAGCAGCGAAAAGCACCCGTAATAGCTGTGTTTTCGTCCTTGCAGCGCAGGATTGAAGCCACATCGAGCTGCGAGTACAATAGATCGATCCTAGCCCTCCACCTCACTCGATTTCTTGCTGAAAATGGGATTTTCATGCTGAAATGGGCTGGATTCCGAAAAAAATATGATTTTTTGAAATGATTGGGCCTTGGTTCTTATCCAATATTTTCACTCTCTCCCCCCCAAAAATCTGAACCTTATTTCCCTCTATATATGTGCTGGTTGTTCACAGTGAAAGGGGATTTTTTTTTGGGGGAGTTAAAAAAAAATAAAAAATTCTTCAGAGCAAAAGAGCAAAAAGAAAGCTGGAGAAAATATTTCAACACACTCTAAATACACCTCGTAGGCAGAGGAGATAATAGTCTCCGTGTTTGGGTTTAAATTTCGGCCCAGATTTCCGTTTGGTCATTTGTGTTCGAGTTCTCGTGGTGAAGGTCGCCGCTCCTGCATCATTTGTTTAAGCTCGTTGCACACAAGAAGGTAAACTCCATTTTAACTCAAACTCTTTTACTTGATGTTCTGTTTTGTGTGAACAGTCTATTTTTCTTCTTTTCTCGAATTCCTTTGGTCTCTCTGGTTTCTTAGTAGTTTGAAGCATAAAGGGTGTTCTTGTGTGTGTGTTTATTTCATGAGTTTAAGTGGAATTTGGATGCCAACTGATGAGGGGGTCGAATGCTGTTGTATCTACTGTCTATAGATGCAATTGGTCATTTCTCTCCATCTTCCTTTAGGTTTTTCTGATTATCCTGCTTCATGGTGTTTTTGATTGAAAATGATAATTTCACCCTCAAATGGTAGTTTCATTACTCCTTTGCATTATCAAAAGTATAAATGAGATTTGACATGAGTTACTTCATGAATAATTTCGAATGAGACTTTATAGTTTATTTTCAAAGCTTTTTATCTGCTCAGTTGAAACATTGTGTGTTCTGTAAATTCTTATTTAAGCCTAGTATTATTCATTTGTGTTTGCAATCCAAGTATGAGTTCATTTTATAATTCTCCTTTGTTCAAGTGTTCCTGGCATGAATTTGCTAATGTTGCAAATCTATTCCTTTCTCTAGCGAGTAATATTTAGGCGTTTGCTACTGTGTTTCATCTTGTAGTGTGTTATTTTGTCCTCTCTATTTAAATATATAATAGTAACAACTATAGGCTACCTTATTGACTATCTTTTGTTTTATTTTCATCAATAAGGTGTTGTTTGTTATAGCCTCTAGTAATTAAGTCTTGATCGCCTTTGACCGTTGTAAATGCATATTGCCAATTATCTTGTTAATTCTCTATTTCAGATGAGTATTTCTCATCGAGCTTAATGTTAATCCTTTGTCATTTGATTTGCATGTGAAATCCGCTCGAGTTCGCCACGAACTCACTCATTCCCCTTTGCACTTCGGGAGAGCCATAAAGGCTCAATTTCCTTCTTTTCGAGTCAACCAGCTATTAAATCGACGTACAGGTCCCGAAGTTGAAAAATATTGAAGCAGATCGAGAAATTAAAAAGATTGGGCCAAAGGCCCACTCTTAATTCCAAAACAAATTATATTTTGTTATTTTGGATCTAAACCCACTTATTTACTATACTTGTTAGTTCTTAGGGCAGGTGGAAGAATTGGGCCTAAGGCCCAAAATGAGATTAGGCCCAAGTACTGGCCCAGACGGATAGAAAACCAGACTTGGGCCCATTCTTATTATTTATGCTTCTATATTTGCTCACTTATCATTATTTGCGTATTTGTCTGTTTAATTAGTTTTAAGGTTGTTACAATTTGATTTCCCAAAGGATAGCCATTCCGAATAAATTTTCTAAACAATTAAGTAAGAACTCATTTTCTCGACTTTAAAACATATTTGCAAAGATAAATTACTTAATTAGTATCTTAATATTTCCCTTGAGATTACTTTGAACTTTCAAAATTATTTACTCTTCCAACTTAATTAAGCATGTCTATATATTAGTCAAATAATTAATTGCTGGATAATCGTGTATTAGCGGGCATTTCGGGTGCTTTCAAACCCTTTCCGAAATGCTAATATGAACCCCGAACCCCCTTAAATATTTTCAATTGATTTTCTATTTTAATCTATTGAAAAGTAGTTTTCTTGATTTTTCTTAAAAAATTAAGTGGCGACTCTTAAACCAGTCTTATTATATTTTTCTAAATAAAACCAATGTTGACAGAAAGATAGTGTAGTGTAAGTGATACTAACCTCATGAGGAGTTGGTCCCCTTTTTAGTTTGCAACCCTGCCTGCATGATTAGATCTTCCCTTCAGCTAAACACACCATGAGTGTATACCTGCATTAAGGTACCAGAAGTGAATTCTTAAGTGACAAACATTAAACAAGTATAGATACCTACCCTCCTTAACATAATCAAAATGGAATAACTTTGTACAAACTTGTCAAGGAGTCAGGTAATCTTGTGCATTCCCAGCCTCATCCTGTTTTTAATAAAGCATTCTTTACTCAGGGGCTTTGTAAAGATATCAGCCAGTTGATCTTCAGTCTTGCAGAATTTCATCGCCACAATTTGCTTCTCAACATTATCCCTCAGAAAATAAGGCCTCACATCTATGTGCTTTGTCCTCTTGTGCTGCACAGGGTTTTTGGCCATATTCATTGCACTGGTGTTGTCACACATTAGATGAATTGTATCTGTAAGAACACCAAAATCCTCCAATTGCTACTTGATCCACAGAAGCTGAGCACAACATGAAACAACAACTACATATTCAGCCTCTGATGTGGACAATGCAACTGAATTCTTCTTCTTTGTCCCCCAAGATATCAGTGATGATCCAAGAAAATGTGCCATGCCTGATGTACTCTTTTGATCAACAAGAAAACCTGCATAGTCTGCATCTGCAAAACCAACTAGATCAAGTGAGTCACCTATTGGGTAGAAGAGGATCAGGTCCTGAGTTTCCTTCAGGTATCTCAGAATTCGTTTAGCCACCTTTAGATGTGATTCCTTTGGTACAGCTTGAAACCTTTGTGCACATCCCCATACTGAAGACTATGTCTGGCCTGCTTGCAGTGAAATACAAGAGTAACTCAATAATTCCCCTGTACATGGTATGATTTACTTCAACTCCATCTTCATCCAAGTCGAGTTTCACACTTGTGCTCATAGGAGTATCAAGAACTTTTGCTTCAATCAAATTAAACTTTTTAAGCAGTTCTTGTATGTATTTCTCTTGACTTATGGAGGAACCCTGAACGGATTGTTTTATTTCCAAGCCTAAGAAGAAGGTGAGCTCCCCCATCATGCTCATTTCAAATTCACTACACATCAGATCAGCAAATTCTTTGCTCAATAAATCTGTAGTGACTCCAAAAATAATATCATCCACATATACCTGCATAATCAATAACTCCTTACCCCTCAATTTTAAGAAGAAGGTATTGCCAATTTTACCTCTTTTGAACCTATTTGCAAGAAGAAATTTTGATAGGCATTCATACCAAGCTCTAGGAGCTTGTTTCAACCCATACGGAGCCTTGTCCAATTTCAGCGCATGATTTGGCAATTTTGCATCTTCAAAGCCTGGGGACTGTTTGACATACACTTCTTGTTTCAGATTCCCATTCAAGAAAGCACTCTTGACATCCATTTGAAAAATCTTGAATTCCATGTGAGCAGCAAATGCTATCAAGATTATGATGGCTTCCATTTTTGCTACAGGAGCAAAAGTCTCATCATAGGCAATCCCTTCCTCTTGGTTATACCCATGCACTATCAACCTTGACTTGTTTCTTGTAATGGTTCCATGCTCATCAAGTTTATTTCTGAAGACCTATCTTGTGCCAATGACAGTTCTATTGAGAGGTCTGGGGACCAGGTGCCAAATTTTTCTCCTCTCAAACTGATGAAGTTCTTCTTGCATTAAAGTTACCCAATCTGCATCCTGTAAGGCTTCTTTGATGTTCTTTGGCTCAATGGATGACATAAAAGTTGAATATGCCACTATATTTCTTGTTCTGGATCTAGTTTGTATTCCAGAGTCAAGTGGGGAAATGAGATTATCTAGTGGATGATAAGATTGATGTTTTCATCTGGACTTTCTGCTCGACTATTCTTCTGCATCAACATCAGATTTAGCATCATCATCTTCTG
Organism: Solanum piurae; assembly: GCA_029582685.1. Taxonomy (NCBI): domain Eukaryota; kingdom Viridiplantae; phylum Streptophyta; class Magnoliopsida; order Solanales; family Solanaceae; genus Solanum; species Solanum piurae. Next base: position 14,088 of record JAJOOO010001836.1, read on the forward strand.
AACTTTGAGAAGGAGTCCCTTGGGTAGTGACAGAGGGACCAGGTACTCCTTATGAACATCAATTTTCTCAGACTCATCAAAATTCACATGCATGCTCTTTTCAACACATAGAGTTCTCTTGTTGAACACCCTGTAAGCCTTGCTGGTGGAAGAGTAACCTACAAACACCATTCATCACTCATTGCATCAAACTTTCCCAGGTCATCATTTCCATTATTTAATACAAAATATTTGCACCCAAATGGTTTAAGGTGAGCAATTGAAGGCTTTTTGTTGTTCAGCAATTCGTAAGGAGTCTTCTTCATCATAGACCTGATAAGGCACTTATTTGTAACATAGCATGTTGTGTTGGCATCTTCCACCCAGAAGTTCATAGCAAGCCCTGAGTCAATTAGCATAGTTCTTGCAATATCAACCAATGTCCTGTTCTTTCTTTCAACCACTCCATTGCTGAAAAGTTCTTGGTGCAGAGAAGTTGTGATTGATTTCGTTTTCAGCACAAAAATTTTCAAAATGAGAGTTTTCAAACTCTGTGCCATGATCAGACCTGATACTAGCAATTTTGGAGTTGACCTTCAGTTGAATAGTTTTGGCAAAGGTGATCAGAATTCCAGCAGTCTTGTCATTTTTCCTCAGAAACATATTCCAAGTGTATCTCGAGAAATCATCAACAACTACAAGAATATACTTCTTACCTCCTCTGCTTTGAATTCTGATAGGTCCACATAGATCCATGTGGAGAAGCTCCAAAGGTCCAGTTGTGCTCACTCTCTTCTTAGCCTTGAAAGATGATCGTGTTTGTTTCCCTCTTGCACAGGCATCACAAACTTTATCATTTGAAAATTTCAGCTTTGGTAATCCGCGGACCAGGTCCCCTGTAACAAGCTTGTTAAGTAGAGAGGAACTTACATGACCTAGTCGTCGATGCCATAGATTTGCATCGTCAGTTTAAGCACTCAGGCATGACAGGATGTCCCCTTCAATAGAATCAAGATCAGCAATGTACATATTTTTGACTCTTTTTGCAAACATCACAATTTTCTTGGTTGCACAGTTTGTAACAACACACCCATTAGACATGAACTTGACTTCATTTCCTTTATCGCAAATTTGAGATATACTTAGGAGATTGAACTTCAGACTATCTACATAGTGCACACTATCTATGGAGTGATCTATTGTTCTTCTTATCTTGCCAATACCAAGGATAAAACCTTTATTACAACCGCCAAATGACACACCACCACCTTGATGTGCTTCCAAAGAGAGGAAGTTTAGAGAATTTCTAGTCATATGCCTTGAGCAACCACTGTTCATGTACCAACATTGATTGCTTCCTCTCTTTTGCACAAGAATCACTTATTAGACTTAGGAACCCACTTCAAATGGAGTTCCCAAAAATTGTCAAAAGGCTTAATGAGAAACCTTCATGTCCATGGGGGTAAAGTGTTCTTGCTAAAATGGTAACCAGGACCAGGTACCCTTTTCTTTTTCTCAACAAATTTTCTTGACTTAAGAAACTTCTTCTGACTTTCTTTTACTCTCATCAGCTTCTCACACTTCTCTTTCAGATCATTTTTGCCATAGTGGGTACACAAAAGGTTGTTTGAGACTGACATATATTCACTATGTGGATTGTAAGAAGGCTCTATCTGTCTGCAACCTAACATCTTCCTGTTGTTGAACTGTTGGCTTGCTAAGTTAGTGAGGATCTTAGAGAAGTCAGTCCACTTGAGAGAGTGGTTTAGTTCCTCTTTGATCTTTGTTAAGTCCTTCATTAGTTGAGAGTTTCTTTCTAGGGAGGAAGCTAGCTTAGACTCAGATGCCTTAAGTTTCTCTTCTAGTTCAACCTCAAAGTTACTGAGTTTTCGCTCTCCACCCTTAGAGGTACCAGGTCCATCACTAGGTTTCGGACTCTCAGTCTCAAGGATACCTATCCTGACACTCAGTTCAGACATTTGAGAATTAAGAGCTAAGTTTTATCCTCACACAGACTCAACATTTCATTTGTCAACAGGTTTTCAGAGGTTACTTCATCAACAGAGTCAATCAATAAAGCAACAAGTTTTCTCAGTCTATTGATAAGAAGAGTATCTAGATCATCTTTGAGATCAAGAAGAGTTACCTCATTTAGATCTTCTTCATCGTCAGATTTTGCCATAAGTGAGAAGATAGAGTTGTAGACAGTTTTATCATCTTCCACAACCATCATTGAGACATCTTATAGGTTGTTTATATCTTTCTCAGACTCGCTGGATGCATTACCCCACACTACCAGAACTTTCTTCACCAATTGATCAGCTTTCCACTTGGCATAGTCTGGGACCTGGTCCCTTCTGCGAGGTCTGAAATCCTAAGTTTCCTGCTTCTGGATAGGGCAATCCCTCATAAAATAACCAGGTTTACCACATTTGTGACAAAGATCATTTGTATTTGCCGTTCAGCTGGTCGAAGATTTCTTTTGAAAACCTCCATGTTTCTTGCTAATCTTTTGAAACCTTCTAGTGACATAGGCTATTTCATCATCTTCCTCAATAACATCATTTTGAGAATTTTTTAGAGCAATCAATTTCTCCTTCTTTCCCTCCTTCATGATTGTCCCATGTTGCTTATTTAGCTCATATGTTTGAAGATTGCCAATCAGTTCATCCATGGCAAGATTCTTCAAATCTTTTGCATCAGTTATAGCATTCACCTTGCTTTCCCAAGACTTGGGAAACACTTTGAGAATCTTTCGAACTTGTTTGCTCAAGGAATAGGCTCACCAAGGCATCTCAGTTCATTGGTTATAGATGTGAATCTTGAGTTCATCTCAAAGATGGTTTCACCTTTCTTCATGCAGAAATTCTCGTATTAAGTCGTAAGCATATCGACCTTTGACTCCTTTATTTGTGTAGTTCCCTCATGAGCAGTTTGGAGCCAGTCCCAAATCTCCTTGGTCGTTTCACAGGCAGAGATTTGGTTCTACTCATCTGATCCAATTCCACATACTAGAATATTCTTAGCCTTATAGTTCTTCTCTATCTTCTTCATATCTACTTCATTGTACTCTTTTCTGGTTTTCATAACTGTTGTAATGAGTTCTCCATCTTTTACTTCCTTCGTAGGGATGTATGGTCAGTCAAAAATTACGTCCCACAACTCAGTGTCTTCAGCATTAATATAGTCATGCATGCGATTCTTCCACCACCCACAGTAGTGTCCATTAAAGCGGGGTGGTCTGGTAGATGACTGACCTTCTTCCATAATGGGTGGAGCTGTCATTCCTTCAAGATTTTTTCTTTTCTTGGTGTTAACCAAAATGAAAAGTCAAGCTCTGATACCACTTGTTGGAATGTATGTGTCCACTAGTCTAGATGTGACCAGGTCCTCAGCACAGTTATAATAACAAAAGTAAACTAAATGCTAAAAGTAAATATTGTACACAACTTTACGTGGAAACCTCCTTGCTCAAGGGAGTAAAAACCACGACCTGTCTCACATAATTTTTCAAACTACTTTTACTAGTCTTCTCAAGCAAAAGTAAAAAACCAGTTTACAAAATGAGATTAACCTTCTAGTCTCCACGCTAAGCAATACCTTATATCACTTAGACGACCCTAAGCAGATACAACACTGCCCACTATACTAATTCTAGCAGATTAATATAGACGTTGACGTAAGACACTAAGTTACTCACAACTTAAGTTCTTACAATGATTCACACAAGCTGAAACATTTCTAACAACGAAAAACAATTCCTCTAATATAAGCACGATTACAAGCAAACAAATTAATAGCTGGTACAGGGATCACTTGAAGCAATCGATCAGGTCCCTGCTGTTTTGAAGCTTGAAATATCTCACTTTGAATGAATGATTATTTTGTTGTTTGTAAGTTGAATATATTAGACAAGAAGAATTATTGCTCAATGTACAAACAACCTCGTCGCTTCTGATTGGTGGAGTACTCTGCAGTTCCACCAACTTTCTGACGCAAACTGCCTTTACAGCTGTCTAGCATATTGACACTGGACGAGCATACTCTGCAGAGGACCAAGTCCCTGCACTTGTGAGGAGATCGTCAAAAAATCTAGGAGTGTTAGCACTTATCACGTGAAATAAATGCAAAAAGTTGCACACATAAAATGTCCATTGGTTTCGCTGAAGTGGTGTCTTCTTACTCTTCTTCCCTCTTGAAATGATGTGTCTCATTAAGGGTGCTTAATCTAAGTAAATCAAAACTTGTACAATTACCCTCTTCCATTGGGGATCTGGTACATTTAAGATACCTGGACCTGTCTCGCAATATATTTCGTAGTCTTCCAGAGAATTTATGCAAACTTCAAAATCTGCAGACTCTTAATCTACTGTATTGCATCTTACTTTCTTGTTTGCCAAAACAAACAAGTAAACTTAGTAGTCTCCGAAATCTTTTACTTGATGGATGTCCATTAACTTCCACAATACCAAGGATAGGATCTCTAACATGCCTTAAGTCTCTAGGTCACTTTGTTATTGGTAAGAGAAAATGCCATCAACTTGGTGAACTACAAAACCTGAATCTCTATGGCTCACTTTCAATCACACAACTTGAGAGAGTGAAGAATGATAAGGATGACAAATAAGCCAATTTATCTGCAAAAGGGAATCTGCATTCTTTAATCATGAGTTGGGATAAATATGAGCCACATATATATGAATCAGAAGAAGCTAAAGTGCTTGAAGCCCGCAAACCATACCCCAATCTGACTTCTTTAACAATCATTGGCTTCAGAGGATTCCATCTCCAGACTGGATGAATCACTCAGTTTTGGGAAAGGTCGTCCCTATTATAATTGAAGGTTGCAAAAAACTGCTCGTGCTTACCACTCTTTGGTGAGCTTCCTTTTCTAGAAAGTCTAGTATTACACAAGGGTCTGCGTAGTATGTTGAAGAGGATGATGTTCACTATGGATTCCCCATAAGAAGAAGGTTTCCATCTCTGAGAAACCTTAGTATCTTCTATTTTGGTAATTTGAAAGGATTGCTGAAAAGGGAAGGAGAAAAGCAATTCTCGTGTCACGCCCCGAGCCTACAACCTGGACGTGGCCGGCACTCGAAGACCATTGCTGGCCCCCAAGAAAACCCTTGGCCTGGCTTTCTTAACTCAGCGAAAAACTAACTCGATAGAATAACTCAATGCCATGAAAGGTCATAAAACAACCCAACTGATAAAATCTGGCAAAAAAGGCAACTCGTGTCTCAAAATAGAATATTTATATATATACATCGATGAAAGACTCAATACTAACTAACTGACTGACTGTCTATGAAGCCTCTAAACATTGAGATGGATATTGGGACAGACCCCACAACATCCTAATAAAACAAAACCAAGAAAACAACATAACCGAGTCCTCCGGAATGCAAAGAGGCTCACCACTGACTCTGGAGTGCTCAGCTGGATCAACGGCGTGATGGATGCTGATCCTGGGTACCTGCGTCTGCATCATGATAAGATGCAGGACAACTAGCATCAGTACGTTGAATGTACGAGTATGCGAGTTGGAAAGCTAAACAACAACTTAAGCTTGAAAGGAGTACAAAGGAACACTTACCTTGGCTCTGTTCAACTCATGAATAACTGAACTCAATATAAAGCAATAACACATGCAATATATAAAGCTTGTAAAACAGTGTAAACAACTTAGTTCGTCAAAGATAAAGCCATAACAAACTCAACTTTGCTTATATAAAAGTAATATAACTTTAGTGGGAGATTCTTTAACCGACAACAACCACTATGAGCCTTAGTGATGATACAACGTTTTACCTCACGTTGCCCAAGGACCATCCTATACCTTGCCGTGATATAGGACCTTACTTAACTTAGTGGATCCACTAGCTTAACTTACGTGATCATCTAAAAAGTATGACCCGTTAAATCCCATGTTGGCTACATGGTTCTTATGGAGAGTTGAGTTAATATGAACTCGCATCCCCAATTCAGTGCTCAGTACTACTCCTAAAATATACTTTAGCTCATATGTGTTTTAAACACCTCTTTCTTTAGTTTGAGATAATTGCTCAAAGCTTAGCCCAAAGGCTCTCTTGGAAAACATAGTTCCTTTCTTACTCAAATGTAAAAACATTTATAAACTTCTTTGGGAATACTTAGTTCCCTAATAACTTTTGAGAAATGAACTTAACTTTATACTCTTGGCTTAACTTGAACTTGAGCCTTAAAACGAAGTTAAAACGTGCAATAAAGACTCTTGAAAAACTTTAAAAACTTGCTTCAACTTGCTTCTCAGCTTCTCTTGACTTTGATCCTAACTTTTCCTTGAATTGGATTATGGATTCAAGGTTCATGATTTGTGATAGGAAAGGTCTCTTGGTGTTTATGAATAGTTTCGATTAGCTAAACTTGAGAAAATTTACGAAAACACCTTCTTGGAACAAGTCCGCAATGTGGAGATGCTCCTAAATAAATGCTTGCGAAAATAGATTTTGAAACAGTGGAGTTCGGGTCCTTTCCGCGACGCGAAGCAGATTTTTGTTCACAGGGGGAACAAGTCCGCGACGCGGACTTGTTCCATGCAAGTAGCCCGACTTTTCTCCTTCATTTTTTTCCAACTCTAAACCCTCTTAACTTCAAAGGTTCTTTCCCCAAACACTCATAATCCTTAAAACCCTCAATATACAATAGATTCAACTCAAAATTCCATCCGGAAACATGTACCAAATCAACGAAAGACTTCAACCACACATCCACAAGAATTCAACAAGACACAACACTAAGTGATCTCACATACCTTAATAGGGATCACCCCCGACGAAAACCACGACGATCTTGACAAAACTCGCTTCTTCTTCTCCTTTCTCCTCTTCTCTCCTTTTCTCTCAAGAACCCTAAATCTCACTTTTAAAAGGGAAAACTAATTTAAAATCAATCTAAACCCTTAGTATAACCAAAAGAAATGTTTAGGGAAAAGACCAAACTACCCTTAAAATTCCGGATTAAACTGCCCTATGCCAATAGCCCAACTTCCAAAGGGCATAACTCACTCATACGAACTCGGAATCAAGCAAACTTGGCGGCGTTGGAAAGATCATTCCAAGATAATTCCAAACATAACTGGAACAACGCCTAACTCACCCTGAACTAGGAGTTATGACCGTTCAAAGTTGGCCAAAAACTCACTTTTTCCTTAACTAAATTTCCAGATTTGAATTCTTTCCAAAAAAAAAACGACTATTTCCAATTACACGCTTCTTCATAGATATTTCAAATTGCAAGATATCACATCCCGATTCTTGAAAAGATAAATATTTACGGATGCCCTATGTTTGTTTTATCGACCCTTTCTTGTGTCAAGAAATTGGTTATTCATAAGGAGGCAGATGCAACAGGTTTCAGGTCAATATCTAATCTTACCACTCTTACTTCCCTCTACATGTACACTAACTATGAAGTTACTTCACTCCCAGAAGAGATGTTCAAAAGCCTTGCCAATCTCAAATACTTGAAAATGTCTTACTACTACAATCTCAATGAGTTACCCAGCAACCTGACTAGTCTAAATACTTTGGAGCATCTGGGAATTGATTGTTGTGGCACACTAAAGAAGTCTCTTAGAGGAAAGGATGGAAGGTTTAACTTCACTCAGGGAGTTATCTCTCCAGAAATGCAACATACTAAAATGTTTACCCGAGGGATTGCAGCACCTAACAGCCCTCACAACTTTAATAATTTCTCAATGTCCAATAGTGTTCAAGCGGTGTGAGAAGGGAATAGGAGAAGACTGGCACAAAATTACTCATATTTCTAATGTGAATATACATAACTAGGTAAATTACCCGTGCTTCGCACGGGATTGAACTATTTTATTAAGCTTACATATTATCATTTGGTAATATTCATATCTTCAATACATACACTACATTGTGAAGAAGATTTTATCTTAAGGCAAAGCATTCCTCTGAAATCTTAAAGTGCTATATTTTTTAATTTTTGTTTTTTTTATACAAAAATTATGAGTCATAGAGAGATTTTAAGTATAAGAAAAAAATCTAAGAAAATCTCCATAGAAATAGTTGGTCAGAAGTAATGAAATTCACTAAATTCCAATAAGTTATAAAGAACAACATCAGACGTTAAAGAAGAGATCAAAAAGTCTCGAACAACAACATCCCAAGTAAAGTGGAACATCACGTCCATACAAGAACATAATTAAATAAACTCAAATGAAAGACCTTCAACTCCTTTCTTATGAGCCTCCATCAATCTGGTTTTATTATTGTATGATGTATCATGTATATGTTAAAAATGACCCTAAAATTGTTAGTATCATAAATGTTTTTCCTCGTTGTCTTAGAATAGTCATTACTATTGCTTATGTTTCATATCACCGGCCCCAACTTATTTGGAATTGAACCATAGTTATTGTTATGGTTATAGTATGCAGATACGAAGAATTAATACAATTATCAACCAAGCATTAGGTGGCATCTGAATGGAACGGTTCACAACTGGTTATTCTAAACCAGAATTTTGACACATAACATATTATAATCTCACAGCATAATTTTGTGAGCACTTTAACTCACAAATATCCACAAATAATAATAAAGGCAATCTTACTTTCCTAACAATCAAGAAGAAAAAGGCATATTGCTTAACATATTTTTCAAAAAGATAGTCTATCGGGTTGTATCCAAGTTTACAGTTCACAATTTAATTGAAATAATCCAAAAGAAAGAGTTGTTACTTCTTTATAAAATAAAACAAAAAACTTTATCGAAATATAGAGTTATCACTACAGTAAAAATGATCTTTAACGACAATTAATAGCTTAATTGTCGCTAAATATGTATTTTTAGAGGCAATTGGTACTCTCTATAAATGTCCCTAAAGTTTACAGCAACATTGAATTTAATCACAATTAATTAATGTTGGTAAAGGCTCTAGCACACTTTGTTAATGTGCATATTTATTGCCAAGAAAAATTATTTTTGTTGTAGTGTATTTTGGACATTTGTTAGTTTCAATAAAACTTGATCTCTTATTATGCCCAAAAAGAAAAGACGAAGAAATATGATAAATTACTTAACTTGCGGCAAAAGAAGTGGAATAATTGTGTCTATACTAATATTCTAGGAAGAGTGTAATGACATACGAATTGTTTGTACCTAAGAAAAAACAATCAAAATAATATACTAACTGTGGCAAGCAAGAGAGCAATTTGTTTGGTTCTTTTAACAAATATCATAATTGGTTCCATATTAGTTATCACATATTTGTTGTTGTGTGCTATCAAATATAGCACAACCCACAAGCAATTTTCCCAAAAGGTATATGAAAAAATCAGTAGAAAGGGACAAAAGAGAAGATAAATCTTCAATTATCCCCACTGGAATTTTTAACAGAGTTCAAAAAAGTCACCAAAATAGAAAATAGAAATTGCAATAGATACATGAATCACTAATTAAGCTTCATGAAATATGAGGAAGAAAACTTTGAGGAAAGAAACACACTTCATAAGAAGTTTAATTAATATATTTGAATTCGACTCCCCTATAGCAAAAAAAACATAGAAATAATAGAGGCAATAATAAAAGTTTTGTTTACTAAAGAACCAAATGTAATGAATTCAACCATTTCAACAACATTATGAGTTGTGGAATGAAAGGTGCAAGAGTAGTAATGTCCCATTGCAATCAAAATCAAATTTCTTTATTTATATGAAGAAACCTGTAGAAAGGGACAAAAGAAAAGATTAATTTTCTATCATCTTTGCTAAAAATTTAAACAGAGTTAAAAAAAAAGTCACAAAAATAGCAAAAAAAAATTGTCATAATTACATGATCACTATGACTTATAGTAAAGATTAAGCTCCATGAAATAGGAGGAAGAAAATTTTGAGGATTGAAACAAACTTCATAAGAAGCTTAATTAATATATTTGAATTCGACTACCCTACAATGGGAAAAAACCTACAAATAATAGTGGCAGAAAATCCCTCTATTTATAGACAACAAAGGGTAGTGTGAACAAATACTTAGCTTATTGTGCCTCGTGGGAAAGATCACAACTCTTTGGCAAAGTTACAACTCTTCGGAAAGGTCACAACCTTTCATAAAAGTTACAATTTTTCATAAAAGTCACAACTCTTCATAAAAGTCACAACTTTTCATAAAATTCACAACTTTGTGAGCCTCCCATATATACTGGTCCTGCCATTGGATGGAATTTTCTTTTCGAAATAAATGAACGAACGATCCATTCACTCTACTTGCTGCTGTTTGGTTAAGTAGTTTTTTTGTATGTACTTTTATTGATGAAAATAATAGTACCTATGGAGGGGTTTTACAAAAAGTATTCCTCACCTACTGGAATGGAACAAGCTCCATTCATTACAAGACAGAAAAATTTCAATGCAAGTTTACAAAAAATGTGTTAGGGGAAGGGATACTCCATTATCCCATTCTAGATCAGTAAAAGTTGTAAATCCTATCTAAGTTCCTCTCCAGGTGGAGGGTCTTAATTAGTAGCCTATCCATGTTATATATCCATTAGGGAGTTGTTGAGGTGTAGAGTACCACTCTATACATCTGAAAGTATGTTAGACCTTGATTTCATTAAAGGCTTGCATCAAGCTCTTTATTCACTGAATATCATTCCAAATGTTCCATGAAGGACTAGAGACATTAGCATTGTTGACAAGTAATTGAGAATCAGTTCCAAATCTCAATCTTCTTAATCTCATTACTACAGCATCATTCCAATCCTCTCAGTAGAGCTAGCTAGAAAGGTTTAAATCCGAGGTCCTCTCATCGTCGTTGAATTCATTTAGCAGAAACCTCGAGCTTGGGTACCATTCTCTACCTTCAAAATATGACAACGTGAGCACCTCAAGGTAAGGAAGCTCACCTACTATGCTCAAGTCCTCAGTTCATGCAGCAGATGCGTCGAGTTGGGGCAAAAGCTTCTTAGTTGATTTCTGCTAACTCAATGGGTATCTCTTCCAATTCAAGAATAAAGTTTCCATCTTTGAGAAAACTTATTATAGGCAGATTTGGTAATCTGAAAGGATTGCGGAAAAAGGAAAGAGAAGAGCTATTCCCTGTGCTTGAAGAGATGACGATTTACTGGCATCCTATGTTTGTTATTCCAACACTTTCTTCTGTCAAGAAATCGAAAGTTCATGAGGACAAGTTTACTTGTTAATTTTGTAAGATCCATTTGTATTATAAAGTTGTAATTATTGGCTAACAGTTGTGGATTATCACTTAGAGCAGATGTCTAAAATGTGTCTAAGATTATTGAAATATCCAACAGTCACAAAATTCTCAAAAATAACAATCAGACAAGTCTTTTTTTCTTCTATTTTGAAAAAAAAAAAAAAACCCCAAATAGTGGAAAACCAAAAAATATGGACACCTACCTTTGTCCTTTACTGAAAAAAAATCACTGTCCTTTTCAGCTCCATTAATTCTTTTCATTTTGCTTTGCGCCCAAGTTTCTTCTCCACTTTCCTCACACATTCATATTCAAACTTCACACGTAGAATTCCATATTATACTATGGTGTGTTTTGATATTAATAAAGTAATTTCTCGTTCTCCAACTAATACTAACACATAACTACAATTAGTAGGTAGATTTTTTTAAGAAATTCATTTGTTTAAGAAAGCTATGTCTTATGGTCCTGTGGAAGACTTTGACAGAGAAATGAAGGCTAACGAAAAGGTCTTTGTGGTGGGCAGCAATGAAAGACATGACCCCATTGGCATGTGCAGTAGTTTCCCTGAAATGCACCCACACGAAATATTATATTTAATACAACTTCACGCCCTGCCCTGCATATCATTCCACAGCCAACGATATTTCAAAAATACAAATTCATTGTTTAATCATCAACTACTTTGTGTTACAATTGTTTCCACTCTAGACTACCATCACATATCTAATATTCGTTATAGTCAATTCAACGTATGGCAGAAGCTTTCCTTCAAGTTGTGCTAGAAAATCTCACTTCTTTCCTCAAAGGGGAACTTGTATTGCTTTTTGGTTTTCAAAATGAGTTCCAAAGGCTTTCCAGCATGTTTTCTACAATCAAAGCCATCCTTGAAGATGCTCAGGAGAAGCAACTCAACGACAAGCCACTAGAAAATTGGTTGCACAAACTCAATGCTGCTACATATGAAGTTGATGACATCTTGGACGAGTATAAAACTAAGGCCACACAATTCAAGCAGTCTGAATATGGCCGTTATCATCCAAAGGTTATAGCTTTTCATCACAAGGTTGGGAAAATGATGAAAGAAATGATAAAAACACTAGATGCAATTGCTGAGGAAAGAAGAAATTTTCATTTGCACGAAAAGATTATAGAGAAACAAGCTGCTAGACGGGAAACAGGTACTCATCTTAAATATTTTTTTAGACAAAAGTAGTATTTCAAGACTGTAGGAGTGACAATTAATGATAACTTAACTTTCATGCCATAGCATAGAAAGTACTTGCATAAATAAGAAAAGTTACGAAATCCTCTAACATTCTTCCCGTTCTTAATGCATTTTCACTTCTTTTTTTAAAGCGAATATGCCAGTTGCTACTAGGTAGTTGCCTAGCAGCTATTTTTTTTTCTTATTAATAAATAAAACCCTCAGCAGGGAGAAATACAGATAAGGCGGTTAGGTCTTACCTTACTAATACTAATGAGGTAATTATCCTTCACTAATTAACAAGCATGCAAAAAATAAGAACTTGAAAGAGCGAGATACTCTATGATCATCATAGAGTTTATAACATAATATAATTTTTTTTAAAATCAAGAAGAAAGTTGAGTTATCATCCTCAAACTTCCTTTTACAAATGAAGAATTAACAAAGAAGAATTGCCCAAGTCGAGTAATTTGTTGAAGTTGAGACCTCTTCAAATCTGTACAAAATCACTTGATAGTTCATCAATTCTTCTTGGATATATTGAATCTTGTTAAAGTTGTTGACACTGTCATATGATTTCTTTTTGTCAGTCGTGTCGGTAGGTATCTTGGAACACTCCTCAGTCACCTCACCATCCTGCTATTCTTTCTTATGTGATTCTTTTTGTTATTGTGTTGTTGCCTTGGAGAAACATAGAAATCCTTAGCTGCATTTGCAAAACATTGACCCAATATAGCCTCTTCCTAACCTTCCTCAAAGATGTCCCTACCTTGTAGGTTAGAAATCTATTTGCGGAGCAAGCACTACTTCCACCAACTTATAATTGCTAGTTGAGAAACCCCATGATGTACAATCAATATAACGGCTACAGCCTACAGGTGCCGAAGAAACATTTTTTGCTACATTATCCTCAACGGCCACCAGTTGCCTCTCATTAAGCTTCAACTCCTTCTCAATAATAGCGGTTGCAACTCCTTCTTGCCCTGTTGTGAGCTGTTTAGAATTCCACATTTCAACATGCTTAGTTGCATTTTTCACAACTTCAGTTCAACTTTGTTGCTGCTCAGATTTCTAGATTTTGGGCAACACAATCATGGCTCAATCAAGAGCATGAACACCACCCTAATCATCATCTAAGGTTCCAGACATAACACCTTAACGTTAGTAATTGATTGCTGCCCCAAATTATCAACTTGCGCGGAGCATCATCCTCTTTTTGCTGCTGCACAATACCATCTTGAATTCTCTTTTCATTGTTAGAACCATAAATACCTCTTTTATTGTTAAGTATTTCGGTTGCATCACCTTGCACTTGGTCTTGATAATTATCACGTGGAACAGGTTTTGTTTTAACTGAACCAGAAGTTTATGGAAGGGACAAAGAGAAGGATGAGATAGTGAAAATCCTGATAAACAACGTTAGTGATGCCCAAGAACTTCCAGTCCTCCCAATACTTGGAATGGGGGGACTAGGAAAGACTACTCTTGCCCAAATGGTCTTCAATGATCAGAGAGTGACTGAGCATTTCTATCCCAAAATATGGGTTTGTGTCTCGGAAGATTTTGATGAGAAGAGGTTGATAAGGGCAATTGTAGAATCTATTGAACGAAAGTCACTTGGTGACATGGACTTATCCCCCTTCCAAAAGAAGCTTCAGGAGTTGCTGAATGGAAAAAAATATTTGCTCATCTTAGATGATGTTTGGAATGAAGATCAGGAGAAGTGGGCTAATTTAATAGCAGTCTTGAAGGTTGGAGCAAGTGGTGCTTCTGTTCTAACCACTACTCGTATTGAAAAGGTTGGATCAATTATGGGAACATTGAAACCGTATGAATTGTCAAATCTGTCTCAAGAAGATTGTTGGTTGTTGTTTATGAAACGTGCATTTGGGCACCAAGTAGAAATAAATCCTAACCTTGTGGCTATTGGAAAGGAAATTGTGAAAAAGTGTGGGGGTGTGCCTCTAGCAGCCAAGACTCTTGGAGGTCTTTTACGCTTCAAGAGAGAAGAAAGAGAATGGAAACATGTGAGAGATAATGAGATTTGGAATTTACCTCAAGATGAAAGGTCTATTTTGCCTGTCCTGAGACTGAGTTATCATCACCTTCCACTTGATTTGAGACAATGCTTTTCATATTGCGCTGTGTTCCCAAAGGATACCAAAATGGAAAAGGAAAATCTGATTTCTCTCTGGATGGCACATGGTTTTCTTTTACCGAAAGGAAACTTGGAGCCCGAGGATGTGGGTAATGAAGTATGGAATGAATTATACTTGAGGTCTTTCTTCCAGGAGATTGAAGTTAGATACAGTAAAACTTATTTCAAGATTCATGATCTCATCCATGATTTGGCTACATCTCTGTTTTCGGCAAGTGCATCAAGCAGCAATATCCGCGAAATAAATGTAAAAGATTACAAACATACAATGTCCATTGGTTTCACTGAAGTGGTGTCTTCTTACTCTCCTTTGCTCTTGAAAAAGTTTGTCTCATTAAGGGTGCTTAATCTAAGTAAATTAGGATTTAAGCAGTTACCGTCTTCCATTGGAGATCTAATACATTTAAGATACCTGGACTTGTCTGACAATAAAATTTGTAATCTTCCAAAGAGGTTATGCAAGCTCCAAAATCTTCAGACTCTTGCTCTAAATAATTGCTGCTCACTTTGCTGTTTGCCAAAACGAACAAGTAAACTTGGTAGTCTCCAAAATCTTTTACTTGATCATTGCTATGGATTGAATTCTATGCCACCAAGGATAGTATCATTGACATGCCTTAAGACTTTAGGTCGTTTTGCTGTGGGAAGGAAGAAAGGTTATAAACTTGGTGAACTACGAAATTTAAATCTCCGTGGCTCAATTTCAATCACACACCTTGAGAGAGTGAAGAGTGATACGGAGGCAAAAGAAGCCAATTTATCTGCTAAAGCAAATCTGCACTCTTTAAGCATGATTTGGAATGGACCACGTAGATATGAATCAGAAGAAGTTAAAGTGCTTGAAGCCCTCAAACCACACCCCAATCTGAAATATTTAAAAATCTTTGGATTCAGTGGTTTTCGCTTTCCAGATTGGATGAATCATTCAGTTTTGGAAAAAGTCATCTCTATTGAAATTTATGGCTGCGAAAACTGCTCGCACTTACCACCCTTTGGGGAGCTGCCTTGTCTAGAAAGTCTAGAGTTATACGACGGGTCTTGGGAGGTAGAGTATGTTGAAGAGGATAATATTCATTCTAGATTCCCTACAAGACGAAGGTTTCCATCCCTGAGAAAACTTTGTATATGCCACTTTCGAAATTTGAAAAGATTGCTGGAAAAGGAAACAGAAGAGCAATTTCCCATGCTTCAAGAGATGAAGATTATGCATTGCCCTATATTTGTTTTTTCAGCTCTTTCTTCTGTCAAGGAATTGGAAATTGAGGGGGACACAGCTTTGTGCTCCATATCTAATCTTAGCACTCTTACTACCCTCAACATTAGCAGTAACGACAAAGTGACTTCACTCCCAGAAGAGATGTTCAAAAGCCTTGTAAATCTCAAATGCTTGAAAATCTCTTTTTTCAAGAATCTCAAAGAGCTGCCTACTAGCCTGGTTAGTCTCACTACCTTAAAGCGTCTGGAAATTCTTAGTTGTGATGCACTAGAGAGTCTCCCCGAGGAAGGGCTGGAAGGTTTAACTTCACTCACGGAATTATCTGTTGAGTACTGTGAGATGATAAAATGTTTACCGGAGGGATTGCAGCACCTAACATCCCTCACAATTTTAACAGTTACTGGATGTCCAGAACTAGAAAAACTCAATGAGAAAAGGATAGGAAAAGACTGGCACAAAATTGCACGCATTACTAATCTGGATATATATTAGTGAGTTATGTAATTTTCCGATTTTCTTTTGGAAACAAATGAAGGATCAATTTGTATTATACTTGTTAAGGTAAAATCCATTCACTCTACTTGCTGCTGTTTTATCGGATAATACACTTTTGGCTAACAGTTCATGTTTTCTGTCATGAAATTGGATGTCTGGGGGTAAAATAGATGCAACAAGTATTAGCTCCATATCTAAGCTTACAACGCACTAGAGAGTCTCCCCGAGCAAGGGATGGAAGAGTTTACATGTTTGTATAGAAATTGGTGTTTCTTCATTTTTTTTGGTTGTTTTTACATGTTTGAATGTCAGAAATATGTATATAAATTGGTATTGATGAATGTGAAATTGTTCACTGAATTTGCTATCTCGTAAAAAAAAACAATGGATATATACAAACATGTTATATATATGAATTGTGTAAAATATATGGTAAATTTAACTAGTTTAGGTGTACTGTTATTTTCTGGGGTCTGAATTTTGTAAAGAAACGGGTGTACTTTCCGATATTTATTGTTTCTTATAAAGTTGTATTGTTGGTCAATAAATACACGTAAAGAGAATATAAAACCTAGTTCTTCAATAAAATTTCAATCAATGATTTTGTATCAACTGTGTATGAAAAGTTATGTGGAATGAGCCAATTTTGTTGTTATGTGGAAAACTTTGGCAGAGAAATTACGGCTAACGAAAAGTCTTTGTGGTGGGCAGCAATGAAAGACATGACCCCATTGGCATGTGCAATAGTTTCCCTGAAATGCACCCACACAGAGGAAGGGCATGAAGGTTCAACTTCACTGACGGAGTTGATTGTTTATGCTTCAAGTTTATAACTTCACTAACAGCCCTCACAAGTTTAACAGTTAGGAAATGTCCAACACTGACCAGCAAGCGGTGTGATAAGGGAATAGGAGAAGACTGGCACAAAATTGCTCACATTCCTGATGTGTTATCCAGTTAAGTCTTACTAGTCTCTGGGAACGTGTGTTACACGTCTATGCTGGTAAATGTCACGATGAGCTGGAGCAAGGAAATTTTCATGAAATTTAACATACCTGTTGTCTCTTTCTTCACTTCTGGTGCGTGTGCTGCTGCTATGGAGTTTGCAGCATGGTTGTAACACCCCAGAGAATTTTTCGAACTAAAACTCGAACCGTCCTTCATGTGGAGTGAGATTTGTACCAAGGAATTTAAAATTTCTTGAGTGTTAAAGTCCCTAGATGTAACACATTGAGTTCCAAGAAGAGTTAAATTGGAATTTATCATTTTTGGAAAGAATTCAAATCAGGAAATTTAGTCAAGTATGGAAAAAAAATGAGTTTTTTGGCCAACTTTGAGCAGTCATAACTTCTAGCTCAGGATGAGTTAGGTGTAGTTCCAGTTATGGTTGTAATGTTCGTGGAATGATCTTTCCAACGCCACTGAGTTTGCTCGATTCCGAGTTCTTATGAGTGAGTTATGCCCTTTGGAAGTTGGGCTGTTGGCACAGTCGCACAGGGCAGTTTAGTCCGGAAATTTTAAGGGCATTTAGGTCTTTTCCCTAATCAATTCTTTTGGTTATATTTAAGTGTTGGACTGATTTTTTAGATCAATTTGTCTCATTTTTAAAGAGTAAAGAGTTAGGGCTTGGGAGAGAAGAGAGAAAGAAGAGAAGGAAGAGGAGAAAGAGAAGAGCAATCAAGGAGATCATCGGGGGTAATCCCTACTAGGTATGTGAGTTCATAGTGTTGGTTGGTTCTTTCCCCCACATGCCAAACTCGTTTAATTTCGAAAAAAGAAAGAAAGATTGATTATGTTTGTTGAAGTTGTTAGTTGTATTTGATGAAGTTGTTGGTTGTGATTGTGTTGAAGTCTTGTGATTTGGGACATGTTTCCGGTTGGTTTTTGAGTTGAATCTCTTGTATGTTGAGGGATTTTATGATCCTTAGTGTTGGGGTTGCTCCTTTCCCCCACACTCCAAATTCGTTTTATTTTCAAAGAAAAGATTGGTTGTGTTGTTGAAGTTGTTGGTTGTGTGGTTGATTGTGGTGTTGAAGTTCCTTGTTGATTTGGGACATGATTTGGTTGTGATTTTTGCTGCTGGAACCTTTGAGGTTGAGAGGGTTTAGAGTTGGCAACATGAAGGAGAAAAGTCGGGCAGCTTGCCTGAAGCAAGTCTGCGTCACAGATTTGTTCCCTCTGTGAACAGAATCTGCTCTGCGTCGCGGACTCCACTGTTTTCAGAATTTAATTTTGTAATTCTTCTTAAGTTTAGCTGTCCTAAATTATTTCCTAAACATCATGGGGTCCTTTCCAAACACAAATCATTACCCTTGAATCCATAATTCAATTTAAGGAGAGTTAGTTTCCAAGTCAAGTGAAGTTAGAGCCAAGCTTAGAAGTTAAGCAAGTCAAGCAAGTTTTTAAAGTTGTTCAAGAGTCTTTAGTGAATGTTTTAACTTCATTTTTAAGACTCAAGTTTCAAGTTAAGTAAAAGGGTATAGAGTTTCAAGTCAAGTTAAGAGTTTCAAGTTAAGTTAAGAGTTTCAAGTCAAGATAAGAGTTTCAAGTCAAGTCAAGAGTTTCAAGTCAAGTTAAGAGTTTCAAGTTAAGTTAAGAGTTTCAAGTCAAGTTAAGAGTTTCAAGTTGAGTTTAGAGTTTCAAGTCAAGTCAAAAGTATCGAGTTTCAAGTCAAGTCAAAAGTTAAGAGTTTCATGTTAAGTTAAGAGTTTCACATCAAGTGAAGAGTTTCAAGTTAAGTCAAAAGTAAAGAGTTTCAAGTAAAGTAAAGAGTAAATAGTTGAGTTCATTTTTCTCAAAAGTTATTAGGGAACTAAGTATTTCCCAAAGAAGTTGATAAATGTTTTCACATTTGAGCAAAGAAAGGGAACATTGATTCCAAAAGAGCCTTTGGGCTAAGCTTTGAGTAATTATCTCAAACTAAAGAAAGAAGTTATTTTAAAAGCATGAGCCAAAGTATTTTTGGGAGTAGTATTGAGCACCGAATTGGGGACACGAGTTCATATTAACTCAACTCTCCATAAGAACCATGCGCCAACATGGGATTTCTCGGGTCATACTTTTTAGATGATCACGGAAGTTAAGCTAGTGGATCCACTTAGTAAAGTTAGCTTCCTATATCGATGGCAAGGTATAGGATGGTCCTTGGGCAACGTGAGGTAAAACGTTGTGCTAGCTTCCTATATCGATGGCAAGGTATAGGATGGTCCTTGGGCAACGTAAGGTAAAATGTTGTATCATCACTAAGGCTCATAGTGGTGGTTGTCGGTTAAAGAACCTCCCACAAAAGTTATATTACTTTTATATAAGTAAAGTTGAGTTTATTATCGTTTTATCCTTAACGAACTAAGTTGTTTATACTGTTTTACCAATTTTATATATATATATATATATATATATATATTGCACGTGTCTTATTGCTTTATATTGAGTTCAATTATTCAAGAGTTGAGTATCCTTGAGTTAAGTATCTTTAAGTTGAGTATCTATCTTTGAGTTGAGTATCTGTCTCTGAGTTCAGTATCTATCTTCTGAGTTGAGTAAGTTTGAGTAGTTTTGAGTATTCCTTGAGTTGAGAAAATTTGAAAAGAGGTAAGTAATTCAGTTTATTCCAGTTTTTCTTCTAGCCTATGTTGTTTAGCTTCCCAGCTTACATACTCGTACATTTCACATACTGAGCCATTTGGCCTGCATCTTCTTATGATGCAGACACAGGTATTCAGGATCATCAACAGGAGATTTGTTGATACATCCGAGAGTTCCAGTTAGCTATGACAAGCCTCCTTGCTTCCGGAGGATTTCATTTACCTTTCAGTTGTATCAGTTGTTAGGAGGTCGTGGGTCTTGTCCCGGCTTCCATATTTATCAGTTAGAGGCTTCATAGATAGACAGTAGAGTTTCAGAAGTCTTTTCATTTATTTTGTTAAATGTTTTGAAGATTAAAGTTGCCTTTTATGGCGAGTTGTATATATATTCTATTATACAGAGTTTTATTTTGAGTTAAAGATTTGTAAAGTAGAGTTTATAAACTCTTATTCAGTTTTAAGCTCTTGTATGCTTAAGTTAGTCTTCCGCTTGGAGTCAGTCAGGATGAGGGTTCGCTTGGGGACCAGCAATGGTCTTCGAGTGCCGGCCACGTCCAGGGTGTAGGCTCGGGGCGTGACAAGAACCATGTGGACGACATGAAACACGATGAGATTCAAATTCTTCCTGGGTTGCCTGAAAGTATGGCTCTGAGTTACTCTGATATAAAGCAAAACCATTGTGGTCCAAGTCATCACTGCAATGGCGGGCCATCAAGTCCGAGTCAACAGCCAAGATGGTTGGATGAGATAGAAGGTTCTATTGCATTGTTGATCAATACTTGTTATGATCTTGAGAGTCCATTCACCGATTATAAGTAATCAGATTGAAAAGCAAATATGGGGTGTAGGGCCATTATTGCCCAAACATTTTGGAAATCACCTACTTCAATACTACATGATCATGAAGTCAGGTCGAATCGTCAGTCAAATTCTTCAGTTTCGGAGGAAGAGGTGATGCAATGGTTGAACTGGAAACCTCCGCGATCAGTAATTTTTGTGTCCTTTGGTAGTGAAGTTCGACCTAGTTTAAAAGAATATGCTCAACTAGCTAATGCATTAGAGGCAACAACCCACCCTTTTATTTGGGTTATTCAGGCCGACATGGTCCACCTCCGGGTCTCTTTAGTGGCGACCAACAGGAAGAAGGATATTATCCTCATGGATTGGAAGAAAGAGTAGGGAATAGAGGGTTGATCATAAAAGGATGGGCACCACAGTTGTTGATTTTGAGTCATCCTTCAACTGGATGGAACTCAACAATAGAGGCAATAGGTCAGTTAGGGAATGCCCAACACTGGCCAAACGATGTGAGAAGGGAATAGGAGAAGACTGGTACAAAATTGCTCACATTCCTGATATGTTTATCCATTAAGTCTTATTCCTAATTAGATGTAGTTTTCTGATTTTTCTTTTGGAAACAAATCAACTATTTGTATTATACTTTATTTTTCTTGGGTCTGTAACAATAAATATTTGAAATTATTCATATCAAGATTCAGAATTAATCTTAACGTCAATATGATATTTATATTACATTATTACTTATGTTGTGATTTATCAACATGTTGGAGATAATTTTGACATTTTATTAAAGAATTTCAAGTTTTTAAGGCATTGGTGTTAGAGTACATGCCTAATGGAGATCTTGATTATTAGCTTTATTCACACAACAATTTCTTGGATTTAATACAGAGGCTAAAAATTATGTTTGATGTGGCTTGTGCCGTAGAGTATCTACATCAAGGCCATTCACTTGTTGTGGTCCATTGCGATTTGAAACCAAGTAACATACTTTTGGATGGCGATATGGTTGCCAGATTAAGTGATTTTGGTATATCTAAACTCGTGACAGCGTATGATCCAGTGGCATTGACTAAGACCTTAGGCACCATTGGCTACATGGCACAGGTACTGATCAATTTTTTATTTACTAATTACTTTCTTTAACTTGTATTCTATATGCTTATACGATGTATTTCATTTTTTATGCTAGAGTACGGGTCAGAAGGGATAGTGTCAACTATGGGAGATGTTTACAACTACGGCATTTTATTGATGGAAACCTTCACAAGAAAGAAGCCAGTAGATGATGAGTTTGTTGGAGACCTTACATTAAAGAGATGGGTTGCGGAATCATTTCCTCATAGAGTTATGAACATTGTGGATGCTAATTTATTTTCAACAGATGATAATGAACATTTGATAGCTATTGAAAGTTGTTTGAGATCAGTATTGGAAGTAGCTCTTGAATCTACTACTGACTTGCCCCAAGACTGAATCACCATGAATAATGTCCGCGTAAGGCTCAACAAGATCCAAACTCAATTTTTGGGCCAGTAGATGAAAACTTTACTCCTCGAGCTAGCCCTGGCATTTTTCCATTTGAGGTCATTGCAGGAACCTTCACAACAGGAGCACAGTCAAAACTGGTTTGGAACAAATGAATAAACAGAAATAAGAAAGAATACATGTAGAACGTCACATAGGACAAGAAATTGTTACGTAGGGTGCCAAGTTCGACGAATATGTCTATTTGTTCAATTTTATACAAGTTTAAGTGTCTACTTGTACAAATTCAAAGTTGGAGTGCGTAGACGACAATTGAAGCCAAGTTAAAAGGCATATTCATGTATTATGACAACTATTGAACTTGCATAAAATTGAACTAATAGACACATGCGTCCTATGTGACGTCCTATATGGCAATTTGTGTCCTTATTATGCCATGTGTATTAATCTCACAGATTTTTAAGTGACAAAAAATTAAAGAAATGATCATATTGTATGTCGAATTCCTGTAACAACAATAAATTGTTTAAGTTGTTGCTACAGATTAAATGGAGAGTCACAAACATTACTTCAAATATTATATATGTCACGCCCCAAACTCGAGGGGCGCAACTGGCTCCTAATGCCAAAACTCAGGCCCAAACTGACCCTGCTGAACCATTTGCTACTAGCACATGGCAGCCACACGCAATCAAGAAAACAAACAAGTGTATCTCGGCTTAAAACTAAGCCCTCGGCCGGCAAGGCACCCTGTCAACTGATCTATAAAAGAAACAACTAATCCCAGGAGATCATATAAATAAATAGCCAACTAGCACAGAAGTCCTGATTGGGCCGTCAAGGCCACCATGATATCTATACCAAAACTAAAAGCAGGTATATATCAATACAATACATCAAACAGCTCACAAGCTTCAGCAAACCAAAAACATAGGCCAGTATGGCCATAATGTAGCTATACACCCTACACACTAGTCTCCAAGCCTCTAAGAGTAGTAAAGATTAGCGGGACAGGGCCCCAGCCTACCCATAAAGATATATACAACAAAAGGTAACAAACCTCCCAACTCTGGCAGCTCTGGAGGAAAGGGGCTAGTCAACCGGATAAAAGTCAATCCTGCTGCTGATGAGGTCTACTCGGTCGTCTGTCAGGACCTGTATGTATGAATGCAGCGCTCCCAAGGCAATGGGGCGTCAGTACAAAATAATGTACAGAGTATGAAAGACAATAGACTATGATGAGGTATCCGGATATACTGGAATAATCTGATAAATAAATCAAGGATAAGATAAGTGTACTGACCTGCTCCTAAATCTAAAATTATCAAAAATAATAAAACTACAACCTAACCAAGCCCCCATAAGCTCAGCAGGTACAAACAGCACACAAGACCACCTACTCAGGCCTCCATAAGCCCGGAAGGTGCCAATCAGCCTATATACCCCTATCGGTAGTCCCCTAGCCCCGTAGGCAGCCACATAGCCCTCTTAGGCATTAATATAACTTATAGATAACTCATAGCCCTCTTAGGCAACAACATGGCCCTGTAGGAAGCACATAGCCTACTTAGGCGTCAATATAGCCATGTAGGCAACTCATAGCCCTTCTAGGCATCAATATAGCCCTGTAGGCAACTCATAGTCCTTTTTGGCATCCATATAGCCATGTAGGCAGAACATAGCCCTTCTAGGCATAGATCACATTTATGCAGCTAACCACAAAAGCCCCAAGGGCAACAATAACAATCCAATCGCTAAAAGCAAGCAATTTAGTTATAAGCAACCTATACAAATAGCCTCTAAGTCGTGTCCAACATAGGGACGCTACTAACTGAATAAGAATCCCGACAAGGGAGGATTATATCAACTCGAGCAGCCAACAATCAACAATCACGGATACAAGTATATCAAGGATAGCAACCCAAATACATTGCTTCTAAGCTTTAAGGAAACATGTCGTAAGTAGGCAATAGCCTTAACATACCTTTTTCGCTGAATTCATGTGTCCCAATAACTTTAATCACAACCCCTCTTGATACTACAACAAGGCAGGATCATAATCAACACAAAAGAATACAAGATACAACGAAAATCTGATAAAAGATATGTATTTCCGTCGCAAATTGTTATTTGCGACTTATCAAAGCTAGAGTCGATGAAAGAAGGGTCTTACCTTGATTATAAGTTTGTAATACACTTCAAAACTTTAAAATATGCCCAAACCCCTGCTGTCCACACACCAAAGTACGATATGCTAGGAAAGCGATAAAACAAATTATACCATGTTGACGAGCACAATGCGTAGAACAACTTTTGTCAAGGACTTAAGTCACGAAAATCAGTAACTTGGCTTGTCCTAGAAGTGGGTTTTGTAGGTTTTGTGAGTTTTCTGGTTCTTCACTAAGGAAAATGAAGAAAATTCGAAGACGATGATATATATAAAGTTCCACCGACCTAGGGGACCCACCTCACCCGCCTGCTTGCGCAGTCTTGCAAAAATGCGAATATCTCTCCATTCTGAAGTCGTATGAACAAACGGGTTGATGTGTTGGAAACTAGACTCGTAGACCTTCGATTTCATAGGTTGCGGGGACCATAACTCTTAATATATTGGGAGAAAACGTCCGAGACATTTGACCCAAATTTCAGACAAATCTTTAAAAAGGAATTTACGGTAACTTTCGCCAACTTTTATTTTGCCACTTACCTAACTTCAAAACTTGAGATACAACACTTGAACACTTAAAATATCACATAACACATCATTCTTAATTTATTACCCACCCTCCTGGTCTTTCCACGAAGATACGAGTTAATTTATACGTTTCGAAAAGTCGGGGTGTTACAATATACATATGGAGTACATACTTTTTTTTTTGGTTAAACATAAGGAGTACATATTGCAGAAAAGTAGCTCTCTTGTGTGTAAGGAAAAGTCAAATTAGTGACATATAATTAAGATTCCATAAGGGCTCGTTTGATAGCTGGTTTAACTTATGTCTAATACATGAATAACTACCCTGTTTGGGTTTGCAAATAGAATCAAAGTTATTTATGTATTAATTTTATACAATGTTTGGTTGGTAAGTTTCCAAAACATTGTATAAAGTTATTCATGTATTAATTTTATATAATGTTTGGTTGGTAAGTTTCCAAAACATTGTATAAAGTTATTCATGTATTAATTTTATATAATGTTTGGTTGGTAACGTTTCAAATGTTATTATAAAATTATTCATATATTAATTTTATACGGTGTTTGGTTGCCTTTTTTGTAATCCTATATAAAAAATGTTTATATAACTTACAAGGGAATCTACAAATAATTTATATGGGATAAAAAATGGAATAAGTTACGTATGTATTAGTCCTAGTTATAAATGCAAAACAATAAGTTGGATAAGTTGAGAGTTGAGATTGACAAGACAAAAATATCGTGTTTTTGTGGAAAACTTTCTCCAAAAAATATTTTAAACCAAAACCAATCGTTGTCGGATTTTGAAAAATTAAGTGTGATTCTCAGAATCGAAAAATTAAGAAAACAAGAGTCCAAAAGCAGATATTTAAAAGATTAAGCTGAGTATTTTTAACAAACATATTCGAAAACATTATTTTAATTGAAATTGGATAATTTTAGTTGATTTCGGCTTTCCATCCAATCAAGGGGTACGGGTGACAAGTATAGTAACGGCGAGGGTAATAACAATTTCATTTTAACGATAAAAGTAAAATCAACTAATAAATGAAAGTTGAGAGATATTTTTTACCCTTTTCTCTTATTTAAAATACACATGGAGTATAGTTTCATATTTTTAGAAAAAGTATTTTTCAGTAACTAATTCTTTTTCAAATGGAAATGGTCAAAGGAATGGAAGCAACATACCAAAGTTTACAACTTGACAGATTTGACAAGAACATAAAGGTGTGATTTGTGGTCCTGTGTTAATGTGTAAGACATATATGTGAAAGAAAAGTCTTAGCTTTAGATATTTTTATGCAATTTTAATGCCCTTAAATAAGGAAGTCGACACACAAACATCTACTCTCCCGTCTCATTTTATGTGGTTCTTTTTCAAGATTCAAACAAGTCAATCTATAATCGTAAATTTTCCATAGATCTTTTGAACATTTTGAATTTTCAATTGTTGTGACTTATAGTACTTTTTATGTAGTTTACAAATATATAAATTTCATTTCAAAAAAATTAAAGATTTCATGCGTAAATTCTCGATCAAATTTAAACTGTTTGACTATCGCAAAACTAAAAGTGTCACATAAATTGCATATAGTAGTAAATTTGATAGACATGGTCCCATCTCCCATGGGAGTGTTATTTCCATTGAATAATTGAGTTTGTAATTATTACAAGTTCATTCCAATTTCCAACATCTTACTTCATTTCAAAAATATAGATTCATTGCTTACTCATAACACTATATGGCTGAAGCTTTCCTTCAAGTGCTGTTAGACAATCTGACTTCTTTCATCCAAGGGGAACTTGGATTGATTCTTGGTTTTAAGGATGAGTTCGAAAAGCTTCAAAGTACGTTTACTACAATCCAAGCTGTGCTAGAAGATGCTCAGAAGAAGCAATTGAAGGACAAGGCAATAGAAAATTGGTTGCAGAAACTCAATGCTGCTGCATATGAAGCTGATGACATCTTGGACGAATGTAAAACTGAGGCACCAATTAGACACAAGAAGAACAAATATGGGTGTTATCATCCAAACGTTATCGCTTTCCGTCACAAGATTGGGAAAAGGATGAAAAACATTATGGAGAAACTAGATGCAATTGCAGCGGAACGAATTAAGTTTCATTTGGATGAAAGGAGTATAGAGAGACAAGTTGCTACACGCCAAACAGGTGCTCATCTTTAAATATTTTTCTAAAAAACAGCTTTATATCATCAAATTCATGTGTGTTTTTGGGATTTTGTCTAATCTAAATGTTCGTCTCAAGTCTAAGTAGATAAGTGCATCCAGATTTAGATTTATTCCATTTATTCTGATAAACTGTTCAAAATCTATTATCTAAATCTGTTTAGTGATGTTTTTAACATATATATATAACCTCAGATAAAGCCAGAGTTGTTTTAGATCTTATAAATTAACAATGATAATAATGTGAATTCAAAAAAGTGCATTTTTTTAATTTGAAATATGTCCGCTGCTTCTCAAGCTTATCATTGTCTTTTAATTGTGCAAAATTCTTCTTTGTTTTTTTGCTGACTCCTACCGAGCTTCGACCAGGTTTTGTTTTAAATGAACCACAAGTTTATGGAAGAGACAAAGAAATGGATGAGATAGTGAAAATCCTGATAAACAATGTTAGCGATGCCCAAACACTTTCAGTCCTCCCAATACTTGGTATGGGGGGACTAGGAAAGACAACACTTGCCCAAATGGTCTTCAATGATCAGAGAGTAATTGAGAATTTCCATCCCAAAATATGGATTTGTGTCTCGGAAGATTTTAATGAGAAGAGGTTGATAAAGGAAATTGTAGAATCTATTGAAGAAAAGTCACTTGGTGACATGGACTTGGCTCCACTTCAAAAGAAGCTTCAGGACTTGCTGAATGGAAAAACATATTTGCTTGTCTTAGATGATGTTTGGAATGAAGATCAAGATAAGTGGGCTAAGTTAAGACAAGTCTTGAAGGTTGGAGCAAGTGGTGCTTCTATTCTAACCACTACTCGTCTTGAAAAGGTTGGATCAATTATGGGAACATTGCAACCATATGAATTGTCAAATTTGTCTCAAGAAGATTGTTGGTTGTTGTTCATGCAACGTGCATTTGGGCACCAAGAAGAAATAAATCATAATCTTGTGGCTATTGGAAAGGAAATTGTGAAAAAATGTGGTGGTGTGCCTCTAGCAGCTAAAACTCTTGGAGGTATTTTGCGCTTCAAGAGAGAAGAAAGACAGTGGGAATATGTGAGAGATAGTGAGATTTGGAAATTGCCTCAAGAAGAAAGTTCTATTCTGCCTGCCCTGAGACTGAGTTACCATCATCTTCCACTTGATTTGAGACAATGCTTTGCATATTGTGCCGTATTCCCAAAGGATACCAAAATGAAAAAGAAAAATCTAATCTCTCTCTGGATGGCACATGGTTTTCTTTTATCGAAAGGAAACTTGGAGCTAGAGGATGTAGGTAATGAAGTATGGAATGAATTATACTTGAGGTCTTTCTTCCAAGAGATTGAAGTTAAATCTGGTAAAACTTATTTCAAGATGCATGATCTCATCCATGATCTGGCTACATTTCTGTTTTCGGCAAGCGCATCAAGCAACAATATCCGTGAAATAAATGTAAAAGGTTTCCCACATATGATGTCGATTGGTTTCGCAAAAGTGGTGCCTTCTTACTCTCCTTCTCACTTGCAAAAGTTTGTCTCGTTGAGGGTGCTTAATCTAAGTTACATAGGACTTAAGCATTTACCGTCTTCCATTGGAGATCTAGTACATTTAAGATACCTAAACTTTTCTGGCAATCCTAGAATTCGTAGTCTTCCAAAGCAGTTATGCAAGCTTCAAAATCTGCAGACTCTTGATCTACATAGTTGTGATTCACTTGGTTGTTTGCCAAATCAAACCACAAAACTTGGTAGTCTCCGAAATCTTTTACTTGATGGTTGTTATGAATTGACTTGTATGCCACCAAGGATAGGATCTTTGACATGCCTTAAGACGCTAGATCACTTTGCAGTGGGAAGGAAGAAAAGTTGTCAACTTGGTGAATTACAAAACCTGAATCTCTATGGCTCAATTGAAATAACACATCTTGAGAGAGTGAAGAATGATATGGATGCAAAAGAAGCCAATTTATCTGCAAAAGAAAATCTGCATTCTTTAAGCATGACTTGGGATGACGATACACGTAGATATGAATCAGAAGAAGTTGAAGTGCTTGAAGCCCTCAAACCACACTCCAATCTGACTTGTTTAAGAATCTGTGGCTTCAGAGGAATCCGTCTCCCAGACTGGATGAATCACTCAGTTTTGAAAAATGTTGTCTCTATTGGAATCAGCGGTTGCAGAAACTGCTCATGCTTACCACCCTTTGGTGAGCTGCCTTGTCTAAAAAGTCTCGAGTTATGGAGTGGGTCTGCGGAAGTGGAGTATGTTGATTCTGGATTCCCAACAAGAAGAAGGTTTCCATCTCTGAGAAAACTTATTATAAGCGATTTTGATAATCTGAAAGGATTGCTGAAAAAGGAAGGAGAAGAGCAATTCCCTGTGCTTGAAGAGATGTCAATTTACTGGTGCCCTATGTTTGTTATTCCGACCCTTTCTTCTGTCAAGAAATTGGTAGTTGGTGGGGACAAGTCAGATGCAATAGGTTTCAGTTCCATATCTAATCTCAGGGCTCTTACTTCCCTCGATATTATCAGTAACAATGAAGCTACTTCGCTCCCAGAAGAGATGTTCAAAAGCCTTGCAAATCTCAAATACTTGGAAATCTATTTCTTTAAGAATCTCAAAGAGCTGCCTACCAGCCTGGCTAGTCTTAATGCTTTGAAGCATCTGAATATTGAAGATTGTTATGCACTAGAGAGTCTCCCCGAGGAAGGGGTGAAAGGTTTAACTTCACTCACACAGTTATCCATAGCATACTGTGATATGCTACAATGTTTACCGGAGGGATTGCAGCATCTAACAGCCCTCACAAATTTATCAGTTAGGGGATGTCCAACACTGGCCAAGCGATGTGAGAAGGGAATAGGACAAGACTGGTACAAAATTGCGCACATTCCTGATGTGTTTATCAGTTAAGTCTTATTCCTAATTGGATGTAATTTTCTGATTTTTCTTTTGGAAACAAATCAACTATTTGTATTATACTTGATTTTTCTTGGGTCTGTAACAATAAATATTTTCAAATTAAGATTTAGAATTAGTCTTATAGCTAACTCTATCTTCTCATAGTTTAATTACATCAAATTGATATTTATATTACATTACTCATAGCATTTCAAGTTTTTATTGTTTGCACAAGTAACAAGCAATAAATTAAATTTTGAGATAAAAGTGATTTGTGATTTATCAACATGTTGGAGATGATTTTGACAGTTTATTAAAGAATTTCAAGTTGATATATATCTAACTAGTGCATGTACTTTCCCGTGCTTCGTGCGGGTATAAAAAGTTATTAAATATATTTTAAAATAAATTAATAAATTATACAATAAAAGAGAGAAATACAAATTAAATTATGATTCTGATATTATCTATTCAAAAAAAATGCTAAAAAAAATCTCATGTTGCATTTTCAATTTAAAATTGTTGATAAAAAACGAAAACATATAAATTGATATGAAGAGCTTCGGTTAAGTAACAATCGAATTATCATAGTGTCATACTAAATTCAATGATTCTTATAGAAATATTACTAGTTCAACCAACAATACTAAATCTATTTGATCGTAAATTACGTGTCTTTTTTTTTATATATAAATGACTCTATAATAAAAATAAACAAATCAAAATATATTTTTACTAAATAATGGTGAGAAAAAAATACCTAAATTATATTCGAACATTTGTGCACGAAATTCAAAAGTTAGAGATTTTTTTTTTCAATTTTCCATGCTCGTACTAGCATTCATTTACTACATATTTGGGTCGCATAAATCCATTAATATTAAAAAGTTATATTTAAACTTTCATTCTTATTGTATGCATTGCGAGAAGAGAGAATTAAATTGCTATAGTGAAACACTGCCATTGAGGTTTTACTTTACAATAAAATTAAACACATAATTTAATCGAATAGAGACTATCAAATAGTGACGAAGAAATAATTTAAAAAAGAATATGGGTATGCAACGTTGAATATGTAGAAAAAGACCAAGAGTTGAATAATTGTTTACAACACTAATACAATTATTCCTATTATTACAATATTATTGTGGTAATTATTATACATGTCTCAAATAGGTTTTTATAAGTGTCATTTGTCACGCTCCGAGCCTACACCTTGGACGTGGCCGGCACTCGAAGACCATTGATGGCCCCCAAGCGAACCCTTGGCCTGGCTCTCTTAAATCAGCGGAAACTCAACTCAACAGAATAACTCAATGCACTGAAAGGTTATAAAATAACCCAACTGATAAAAACTGGCCAACAAGGCAACGCGAGTCTCAAAATAGAATAGTAATATATATATACATAGATGAGAGACTCAAAACTAACTGACTGACTGTCTAACTATCTATGAAGCCTCTATAATACTGAGATAGATGTTGGGACAGACCCCACAACATCCTAACAGAACAAAGACTAGAAACACAAAATATCGGAGTCCTCCGGAAAGCAAGGAGGCTCACCACCGACTCTAGAGTGCTCAGCTGGATCAACGACGCGCTAGATGCTGATCCGGGGTACCTGTGTCTGCATCATAATAAGAAGCAGGCCAACTGGCATCAGTACATGGAATGTACGAGTATGCAAGCTGGAAAGCTAAACCACAACTTAAGCTTGAAAAGAATACAAGAAAACACTTACCTTGGCTCTGATCAACTCATGAAAGACTGAACCCAATATATATAGCAATAAGACACATGCAATATATAAAGCTTGTAAAACTATAAAACATGACTAAAATCATATTTATAATATCATAAAATACCATGCTTCCTCTCGAAGTCTACCTATGCAATGCATGAATGAAGTCCCATACCCCCATCCATACTAGGCAGAACCCCTCAAGGAACCATGCAATTTTCTACTGTGGGAGTTTCTCTAACCGATAACCACCACTAGGAAACTGAGTGGTGATACAACGTTTTACCTCACGTTGCCCAAGGACCATCCTATACCTTGCCGTGATATAGGAAGCTAACTATGCTAAGTGGATCCACTAGCTAAACTTACGGATTCATCTAAAAAGTATGACCCGTTAACTCCCATGTTGGCTCATGGTTCTTATGGAGAGTTGAGTTAATGTGAACTCAAGTCCCCATCTCGGTGCTCAAGACTACTCCCAAAAATATACTTTAGCTCATAAGTGTTTTAAACACATCTTTTGTCACGCCCCGAGCCTACACCCTGGGCGGGACCGGCACTCGGAGACCATTGCTGGCCCCAAGCGAACCCTTGGCCTGGCTTTCTTAACTCGGCGGAAACCTGACTCAACAGAAAACTCAATGCCATGCAAAGACATAAACAACTTAACTGATAAAATATGGCCCAAAGGGCAACTCGAGTCTCAAAAATAGAATATTTACATATACATACATATACATGGATGAGAGACTCAAAACTACTGACTGATTGACTGTCTATGAGGCCTCTAATATACTGAGATGGATGTGGGGACAGACCCCGCCACATCCTAATAAACCAAAACTAAGTACACAAAATAATTGAGTCCTCCGGAATGCAAG
>JAJOOO010001837.1:0-48582 GCA_029582685.1 Solanum piurae
TCAGCTGTCTCTTTACTTTCGCGCCTGAACATCTTTCCTGCAAAATATGATAAAAACACATAAAAACCAATACTAAAAGGCCCTAGACACACACAACTTGTAAGTGAAATGTATTAGAAATACCGTAAACTCACGGTATATCAGGCCTATAGTCAGTTGTTTACACGGGGCCTTCAAACCGTCCATTCGGTTCTTCAGAACCATAAGATCTTTCCTCATTTCATCTTTTAACTGCTTCTCTATAGCCAACACATCTCTCTTAACTACATGAGGTAGTTTGAGCACTATCTGATCTACTATGGAGCGGGTGTGCCTCTGCTCTGCAACCAACTGCTCCAAAAACAAAGTGGGAATATACACGAAGGTACCTGTGGCCTGTGAGAATAAAGTTTGTGGTGGAAGTGCTTCTACAAATGACAATAAAGATTTACCCTGCTCAATACCTCCCTCAGCTCTCGGGATCTCAAGTGGAACATATGGTACTACCGCCAAAGGTCCTACCAGTCTTTCTCTCGAACAACAGACACGGTTTGCTACATCCTTTATCTTTGATGCCTTATCTACTTGTCCACCAATTTCTCTGGTGGGATATTTGCCTTCAAATAGAGTTTCTCTATCAGACAAGGAGACATCAACCCTGCTCTCTCAGTCAACGCTATGTTCCGCATTTCTATAGCAATTATCCAGCACATATTCAAAGGGTAACCATCCATGAGGCAGGTGACCAAGGAAGAAAGAGAAGGTGACAGATTGTTATACTTAGTTGTAGGCCGCAAATGTGAATGGATGATTGCCCACAAGACCTTTGAAGGAAATGCCAACGATTCCTTTGTGATCTGCACCTGTGCATTGGTCACCCTTCCTGCAACCGCTCCCTCTGTGGAAATCTGTCCAGCAATCCACCGCATAACAGGCTCCTTAGAGCTAGGATCATCCATCTCAGCCTCGCTAGTCACTACATCGTATCTACCTTCAAATAACCCCACAAAAGTAGGTGTCGTATCCTCTAGTACATTGAGCATATTGTTTATCATGGTCTCAGAGATATTCACACATTTATCTCTCACCAACACTGCGTCTATGGTCCCCATGTGGCTGCAAAAGGTTTATGCCCCTTCATAGTTCTCTTAGTGTCTGCAGAAAAATTCATCAGAGTTACTACATATGAGGCGTAAATCTCTCTAGTTAGGTGGCATGCAAACTCTCCTGACATAATGTTCATCCACTCAAAGTGATGTAGTTTGAACAACTTGTGAAATTCTAGGAACGCTTGTATGTCGGCCTCCACTACTATGGACTTGGGGATAATGGGTCTCCCACCAAAACCACCAGCCTTGGATAATACACCATGCTCGAAGAACTCTTCTGATCCGGGCATAGAGCACATCCGGTGAAAGCACTCAATTATTTGTTGATGCATTACTGGGTCAGACTCTCGCTGGTGAACATACTGAACCATCGGCACCCCTAATATACCAGTAGCACTGTCCTCCTGTCCTTCTCTTTCTCCCTATGCACCTTCCTCACGCTTCGGTTCATTAGTGGATGACCGGGGTTCATCATCAAATTCCTGCCTACTCCCAAGCTCACTTACTTCATCTTTAGACTAAGAAGGAGTGTTCTCAGCAGTAGCCATGGGTGTCCGGGATCTGGTGGCTCGGGGGGTAGTGATCCTCAATTGCATTGTTCACCCAAACTTCAGAGTTGCTAGATTCTAATACGCTCAAATTACACCTCCCTAAAGAAGTATACGCGGTTAATATCAAGTAAAGAACCCAACTTGTAGGTTGGGGTCGATCCAACGAGGAATTTGGTTTAGACTTAAACTTAACTGACAATTATAGTCGTTTAGTCAATGTATTTCCGAAAATAAGTAATTAAAGGGGGGGGGGGGATTTGTGAAACAAATTCATGAAATTATGTAAGTATTCAGTGAGCAAGATTAAAACTTTAGTTGTTCATCAAGATGATAGAGAAACTAGGGCGTACATGTTCCGCATAAGCGCATAACTCCGTAATGCTAGTAATAGTAATCATTTCGTAGTGTATGACATGCAAAGTGATAAGTTAGGTCTCTCTATATCCTTGGTCCGGCATATAGAGAATTTCACCCCGCACCTTGGTCCGGAGACGTGTGTATAATTTACTAACCCTTACCTTTGCCTCATATTAGACATCACATCGATGTATGACTTAGTTTTCACCCTCGCACCAATCGACCTTAGACTATTAGATAGTATCACACTAAATCTATGTTGATAATTATTTTCTCGTTAATTACCTCCTTGGTCCGGCAAGTAGTAACTAGGAGAGTTCTAACGCGTGCACTCATTAGAAATATTTTTAACTGAAAGAATTATCAATGCATGCAACAACACTATTCAAGAATTACTTAATTACTATTTATACTTCGTCAATCGCTCATGGTTCCACAACCCTAGTTGTGGATTTAGTTACCCATAGTAGAAAGAACACAATTCATATTTTTAGATGAGGAAATCATGAACTTACGTAGTGAGAAAAATAAACCCAGAATATGAACTTGAATTTCAAAGTCAAAATCTTCAAAAACGAACTTAGGAAATCAAAAATTTGTAAAATTGCAAGTTAATCTGCCAAGCCAAAAACTAGAACAAAAGTAATAAAGTCTAACCCTAAATAACAAGAAGAAAAAAACCCTAAAAAGTATCTCCTACGAATTCCTCCTCAAAAATAATTATTTCTATGGACTATTATAGATATAGAAAATCCTAAATAAAATAACATAATCCAAATAAAATAAGGAATCCAAAACCAAAATAGAATTGGATTCCTTTTTTTTTTCCGCAGTGTGAACTATCCGCGCAGAACAATACTGCCTCAAATTATTTGTTTTGCACCGCCATGCATCAAGTGACCGGTGGCTTTAGAGATTGCCACGTGACAATGAAATAACAACATCAATTTGGTCTCTTCACTTTGCGCTGCAATTCTTATATATTGAAATATTAATATAATATTTAACGTACTCCATTAAGCTGTCTGCTTGATTTCTTTCTTCAACCTTCCATCTTTAATTCGTTTTAGCTTCAAATTTCTTCATTTTTCCACCAATTTAATTCGACAAATAAAATACACAATTTAGCACAATCCATAAAATTTAAGTCCAAAAAGGACAAATATAAATAATAAATGTGAGGCAAATAATGATTAAAAATATGTATTTTGGGCTCACATCAACACCCCACACTTAAACTTTTGATCGTCCTCAAGCAAACATTAATGCTCATCTCAAAAAATCAAAATAGGAATGTCATCACTTTGGTTAATACCAATTTCAAAACATCAGTAGACTTCTCAATCATTATGCAAGACAACCAAATAAACAACCTCTAACCTCCTAACCTCAAGGAAGGACTTTGAACTCATCAAATTTAAGCTTGCTCACCTACTCTCATCAAAGAAAGCTAATAAAATCACATATATATCATGAAACAAGTTCCCTCACAAAAAGAAATAGTCCACACACTCAATTCAAAAGATTGAATATAAATTAGGACTTCATATCAAGAACAACTCTCACACTCAAAAATAAAATTCACATGTATGCACAAAGAAGCATAGGCTTGCCCATTATGTACATCTCCACTAATTAAGCATGCTTGAATAGAATCAAATAGGACTTTATCGGGTTGTAATGTAGGCTAGGGGACGGGTAGGAAAACTGTATAATAGTGACTTACACTTCCTTAAGCACTTTGCACTTTAAGACTTTATCACTCATTATTATTCTCTTTATTTTCAGCCCTCTCTTCAACAATTAGTTCACAAGTAATTCGCATCATCTCAAGAATGCTTTAATCTTTTTTGTTTAGTTTTTTTTTGCGCCATTTTTTTAAAAAAGTTTCCTTCATAATAGTCACCCTCAACTTACGTATTTTACATGTGTTAAGGTGCACGATGTCCTTCGAAGGACCAGGGCCATCATCAAGGTAATTTTTTTTATGTCACATTCTTTTGTTTTTTCTTTGTCATTAACAGATTCTTGCAAATAGGGCTTTTAAGCACTTTGTAGCTATCATTAATTACATTTTCACTCACCATCCTTTTTTTCGCAGAATTGATAATTAGAATAAGTCTATGCTATAATACCCAAGGAAGCAAGGTGCAAAAACTAGGGATTCAACAAAATAGTCAAGGGCAAAATATGGTTACCAACAGAAGGCTACTAGCTCAAAAGGACTAACTAGTGATAAAATATCTGAAAAGGGTAAAATTTACCAGACAAATCAAAGAAAGCCTACTATCATCTTCTAAACAAAGCATCACTTTTTATTTCGCTTCAATAACATGCAAGGCAAGTTCTAGACTAAGATGCAAAAGATGGAATAAACAAATTCTCACCACACATGGCACAAGTATCAATCAAGATGGATCAATTCCACTTCTAAGAGAGACAAGATCATAACAAACTAAAAAAT
This sequence comes from Solanum piurae, assembly GCA_029582685.1. Taxonomy (NCBI): domain Eukaryota; kingdom Viridiplantae; phylum Streptophyta; class Magnoliopsida; order Solanales; family Solanaceae; genus Solanum; species Solanum piurae. Next base: position 4,461 of record JAJOOO010001837.1, read on the forward strand.
AAAATAAGCTATATACAAAGTCACAACCATGAGCTTAGATGTCAAAGAGTCTGCATTTTTTTTAATCAAGCATTCAAAAGAAAGTACTACTCAAAAATTAGGCCTAAATAGCAAGTATCACACCACTCAAAAGGGTCTTTTCTTTTCTCTCAAAATATTATATAAAAAAAAACTTATTCCTAAAAAAAATAAAAAGACACTCGGTTCAAGGGACTATCCTTAGGAAAAGAACCGAAAACAAAAACCAAGGAACCCATCCTAAAAAAAGAAAAGACTCAATAAAACAATAAAAACTAGGAATTCATTTGAATATGCTATGTCCCCAAAGCATCAAACAAAATTTCAAACAAGGGTTAGTAAAACTCCCTGAGGCCTTATGGCCTAGCTAGTAGCATGTTCTCTTTAATTTCATCAAGGGTCAAAGAGACCCCACACTTAAGATCAAGCATGCTCCTTCGCTATAAATTTTTTTTGGGTACTCAGACTTCCCCTAAGATGCAAAAAAAAAAGACAAAAAAAATATGACACTAATAAAATAAAAATAAAATAAGAAGTTACACTATTAATATGGTTGCCTCCCAATAAGCGCTTAATTTAACGTCGCGGCACGACGCAGACACCTTAGTTACTCGGTTCCATCTTCTTGACCCTCTCTGATTGGATTATTGTGTATCCTTAGATTTGCCATTTTTCTCAAAGTCTTTCTTAGTCAGGATCGTAGGGGGTCAAGAATTCACATCGACTCCGTGTACTTAGCATACACTAGAGTTGAAACCTGTAGAAAATAAAACTAAAAATATAAACGTAAAATTGGGAAATACTTGACTAAAGTTCAATAATGTAGCTAAACTTAATCTAAAAGCCTTATTCCCCGGCAGCGGCACCAAAATTTGATACACTCAAATTACACCTCCCTAAAGAAGTATAAGTGATCGTTATCAAGTAAAGAACCCAATTTTTAGGTTGGAGTCGATCCCATGAGGAATATGATTTAGACTGAAACTTAATTGACGATTATATTCGTTTAGTCAATGTATTTCCGAAAACAAGTAATTAAAGGGGGGGGGGATTTGTGAAAATATTTCAGGAAATTATGTAAGTATTTAGTGAGCAAGATTCAAACTTTTGTTGTTTATCAAGATGAGAGAGAAACTACGGCTTACATGTTCCGCATAAGCTCATAACTCTGTAATCCTAGTAATAGTAATCCTTTCCTAGTGTATTACATGCAAAGTGATAAGTTAGGTATCTCTATATCCTTGGTCCGATATATAAGGAATTTCACTCCGCACCTTGGTCTGGCTACGTGTGTTAATTTACTAACCCTTACTTTTACCTCATATTAGACATCTCATCGATGTATGGCTTAGTTTTCACCCTCGCACCAATCGATATTAGACTATTAGATAGTATCACACTAAATCTATGTTGATAAATCTTTTCTCGTTAATTACCTCCTTGGTCCGGCAAGTAGTAACGAGGCGAGTTATATGCGTGCACTCGTTAAAAAGATTTCTAACCAAAATAATTATCAATGCATGCAACAACACTATTCAAGAATTACTTAATTAATATTCATACTTTATTAATTGCTCATGGTTCCTACAACCCTAGTTGTGGATTTAGTTATCCATAGTAGGAAGAACACAATTCATATTTTTAGATGAAGAAATCATGAAATTACGTAATGAGAAGAATAAACCCAGAATCTCAACTTGAATTTCAAAGTCAAAATCTTCAAAAATAAAATTAGGGAATCAAGAATTACTAAAATTGCAAGTTAATCTCCCAAGTCAAAAACTAGAACAAAAATAATAAAGTCTAACCTAAATAAGAAGAACAAAAGAACCCTAAAAAGTATCTCCTATGAATTCCTCCTCCAAAATAATTATTTCTATGAACTATTTATAGATATAGAAAACCCTAAATAAAATAACTGAAACCAAATAAAATAAGGAATCCAAAACCAAAACGAAATTGGATTCTTTTTTTTTTCCGTCGGGTGAACTGTCCGCGCAGAACATTACTGCCTCAAATTATTTGTTTTGCACCGCCATGCATCAAGTGACCAGTGGTTTTAGAGTGCCACGTGGCAATGAAATAACTACATCAATTTGGTGTTTTCAGTTTGCGCTGCAATTCTTATATATTGAAATATTAATAAAGTATTCAATTTAATCCATTAAGTTGTCTACTTGATTTATTTTTTCAACCTTCCATCTTTAATTCGTTTTAGCTTCAAATTTCTTTATTTTTCCACCAATTTAATCCTACAAATAAAATACACAATTTAGCACAATTCATAAAATTTATGCCCATAAAGGAAAAATATAAATAATAAATGTGAAGCAAATAATGATTAAAAATCTGTATTTTGGCCTCACATCAGATTCTTCTAAATTAGAACCTGCAGCGGGAAAACTAAGAGTGGGAGAAGGAGGTGGGGAGATGTGCAGTTGTGTTGTCTTTCACCTTGGTCTCATTATACCTGAGAAATAGCGTGTTAGCACTTGCATTCATGAAGTGGCACACTAACGGGTACTCAGACTTTCCTGTATAAGTATACAATGTGATGCCTTGCCTTAAGAATGTTTTCATCCAATCTATCGTTGTGAAGGGCCACACAAATACTAAAATAAAGAACAAAAAATCTTGTTTTTATATATATGAGGCCATGTACGGTCCGTGGTGGCTACTACATCCCGTCAAGACCTTCGTGAGCCTGACATAGTGAGGACTTTTTGCAGACTACCTCACTGGTTGTGGTTCACAAAGAGCTTCACGGTCCATGGTGATTACCATGAATCGTTTAGGGCCTCATGAACTTTTACGGTGACTACCTCTCACCTAAGTGTGGTTCAGGAAGGGTTTCACGGGTCGTGCACCATTGCACGGTCCGTGAAACCTCTCCTGTACTTAGACTTGTGAAGATTTTTATCCAATTTTAACCCAACTCAATTTGCTCAGTTTTATCAATCACACGATACTTCAAACACGATCTCCCAAGCCTTTGTATAACATGGGTAAAACGAATTGAGTCAACCCACAAAATTTACTCATCAAAATAAACAATCCAGCATACAATTTATCAATTTCAACCATACCCACAACCGAGCAACACCTATTTTCCCTATTCAAATTCACTTTTCTCAAATTAACCAAGTACACATACCCTACACATGAATTTGAGAGCATTTTCACACATATATCCATCACTTAACGAAAACCCAACACAAATTACATGTAAAATTGTTCTATTATTAATGGGATCTACGATTTGGACTCATACCCACAACATGTAACCCACAAAAATTCATTCATCAACTAATAGTACCAAGATATGAACAAGAATAAGTAGTTCTAACTTGATTTTAGATAAGATCAAACTTAACTCAAGTAGGGATGATAACTTACTTTAATTTTTTTGCACACAATTTAGGAGATGAACTCGATTCAAGGGTTTCCTTGCAATGTAGACTTAGGGCTTAGATTTCTCTTTGTTTTGTAGTTATAAATGATGAAAGAGTGTTCTATTATCCCAAAGACACGTTACAAGTACGAAGTAAAAGAAAGAACCTGACTCTTGGTGCTTTGGATGTATTTAAACATCAAATTTTGCCTTTTCAGTCGCGCAGGTTGGGTTGGGTCATCATTGTCGACTCGAACTTAATGAGACGTGAAGTGGCTCATGAAGAAAGCCACGGCTCGTAAGAATATTAGGCCTTGATTGTCCATTTTTCCCCTTATTCTGCTACTCAACTTGGGCCAAATTAATGCAAGTAGGTGGTAGTGTACATGGCCCAATTACATGGTCAAAAGAGTCTTAGTAGGTGATGAACCTACTTGGTCCTTTGCGATGGTCAATAAGTTAAAGTAGGTGATGCACCGACTTGTCACCTACTATCTTAGTTAAGTCAAGCAAGCAGCTCACGTATTTTATTTCATTTTCTAAATCTTACTTCCTTTTTCTTTCACTTAACACTTCACCTTAAACTTTAAGCTCAAATATGACCTTACTATCTCGAGTTTAAATGATTTTGTCATAGTTGACTTGGTGTATACATGTTGAAACGTGCAAGACAAACAACACCTTCTGATCTTTATTAAACCAACACTACTCATCAAAGAAATATGTTCCCTCACATATACCATAAGTCTATGTCAATTGTCACATGAATAAAAGTAGGATATGGAGAATACAGGGCTTTACATCCTTCCATCCTTAAGAACATTCATCCTCGAATGTTAGCATAGTAGCCAACTCCAAACCATTTCAAGCCTAAGCAAAATTATATTATTAACCACATAGTTCATATAAACTTACACTTACCGGTCAATGCATCAAGTCAACACTTTGACCTTTCCTTTCAGATTGAAATAAATAAGGATACTTGGACTTCATTGCTTGTTCTGCTTCCCATGTAACCTCTTCTACTTGTTGGTTTCTCCATAATACTTTGACGGAAGCTACTTCTTTATTTATTAACTTCCTAACTTGTCTATCCAGAATAGCAATGAGTATTTATTTGTAAGTGAGATCTCCTGTAACTTGTACATCTTTGGTAGGAGTAATATGTGATGGGTCACCTATGCAATTTTGAAGCATTAAGACATGAAACATCGGATGAGCGGTTGAAGGCTCTTGAGGTAGCTCTAACTCATATGAAACTTGGTCAATTTTTTGGATAATCTTATATGGCCCTATATAGCGTGGACTCAACTTTACCTTCTTACCAATCTCATTACCCCTTTCATTGGTGACACCTTCAAGAACACCCAATATCCTATAGAAAATTCTAGTCCTCTCATTTTAAAATCTGTGTATGATTTGTGTCGACTTTGAGCGGTTTATAGCCTCTATTGTATCACCTTGACTTTTTCCATAGCTTGATGAACAAAATTTGGCCCGAATAAGGCAGTTTCACGTGTTCCAAACCAGCCTATTGGGGATCTACACTTTCTCCCATATAAAGCTTCATAGGGTGCCATTTGGATACTAGAATGGTAGCTATTGTAATAATAGAATTCAATAAGTTGTAGATGATCATCCCAGCTACCCTTGAAATCTAATATTCAAAATTGCAGTATATCCTCAAATTTTTGAATTGTATGGTCTACCTAACCATCTGTTTGAAGGTGAAAGGTTGTACCTAAATTCACTTGTGTTCCCAAACTCTTCTAAAATGACTTCCAAAAATTTGCAGTGAATTGAGATCCTCTATCAGATATTATAGAGATAGACACTCCATGTAGTCGAACTATCTCTTTAAAATACAACTTTGCATATGGTACAAGTAGTCTTCACCTGCAAGAAGTGCGCTGATTTGGTGAGTTTGTCAACTATTATCCGTATGGAATCAAACTTACAAAATGAGCGAGGAAAACCAGTTACAAAATCCATGTTGATCATGTCCCACTTCCAAATTGGAAGTTCTATACGCTGCATATAACCTCCGGGCTTTTGGTGCTCTACTTTTACTTGTTGACAATTTGGACATTGAGCAACAAATTCCGCAATGTTCTTCCTAATGTCACCCCACAAATACATTTCTTTCAAGTCATGATACATTTTAGTTGACCCCGGATGGATATAATATCTTGAATGATGTGCTTCCATCATAATCCTCTTTCTTAGTTTATCTACATTAGGTACACACAATCTATTTTCAACGACTCGGGCTACCCCCTAGAAGTAACACGACGTAATTGACCCAAAAGGAGTCGGATACAAGCCCTTAGCATTCATCATCACATAAAGACATAGAAAAATACGGAAAAATTAAAAACTTTTACAATAGAAGTCAACTTCTTTCATATAAGGAAAATAGGAACTAGACCTGTCTCAATCACCATCTAGAACATAAGAGTACAATAAGGGTCGAAGCCTTTTATATCAATAAAGTCTCCAACATTGGGAAATGCAATATAGTCTAGAACATAGGAAGTAAATTAGAACTAGAATCAATAGCAACTTATCCTCGAATTTGAGAACTCACCAAGCCTAGGGAATAGTCGACCCAAGCTTCACTTGAAGAAGTAGTAGTAGCAGTAGTATCAACGACCGGAACCTACACTCATAGTAAAGTAGAAAATATGGGTTAGCACAATGAATTGTACTAAGTATGGATACCATGCACAAAAACATTAAAACATGCATAAAAGGGACATTTAGTTGAAGTCATGCCTTTGTCAAGTTTGAAAACCAATATGCACATTTATGAAGATACATAAGCCAATTCAACATATGAGCAACACAAAGCCACACTAGTCCAATGCAAAGGTAAGATGTCTTAACCCTACCAAATGCTAAGTATCACATTTGGGTCACCAACAACATATCTATCTTACCATAGTCATAGCCAACATGCATAAGAGTGAAGACATTCAGATTCATGACATTCATACATACTTTTTCATACATGGTTCATAAGTCATCATACCATCATAACATAAGAGAACCTTACCATAACCCCTCTTAGAACCTACTTGTGCAATGCATAAGTGAAGTCCCATACCCCCACTCACACCAAGTAACACTGCTTAAGAGGTCATAGTTAAAGTCCATGTCCTTACCATAGTTCACATTCTTTTTAATTTAGGGAAATATTGCATTAACCGACATAGACCATGTGAGCTACATGGAATCCGGTGTTCTACCCTCACACCAAAAAAAGGTGTTCTACTTGCCTAAGGTAGAACATACATTCTGGTTATATAGGTGGATCCACTAGCTAATACCTATGTGGATACATAGTTATGGGACAAGTAGATTGCTACTAGAAACCCGGACTTGCTAAACGTAGAGGGTTTCCATCTCATGAGATATCCTACATTAGGAGGCCGGACTTGCTAAATGTAAAAGCCCCCATCTCACTTTCATGTCCTCTCGGTGCTACACATTATTCCCTTTAGAAGTTACCATTTTCCTTTACTTAGGTTCATAGTCATAAGAAAGTGTATTAGACACTCCTGTCAATGTATCATCATAATAGCTCATAGGTTATTTAAGTGAGAATGCTCCTTTCACTTTAGAAACACTAGCATGTGAGTAACCTTTCACATTGTAGTTAGATTGTGATCATGAGAATGTCCTTCCAATCAACCCAACAAGTTAATTATAAGCACACATACATACTTCATACATACTCAAGTGCATAGGGAATAGGGAAGAAGGATCTTAACTCAATACCACAACATTAGATATATGATCATTACCATCCAAGTAAATCACATACTCATTTAGAATCAACATCAACATATACAAACCCTAGCCAATTACCCTTCAAGGCCATGAACAAACATCAACCTTAACTTCTTGAATTACAAAATTGGATAGAGAGATTTCATGATTCATCAACTTAATAAACATAACATAATCAATTATCAATTTTCATGGTCAATCCAGTCACATCTTAGTTCACAATTTAGGAAGAAAAGGGAAACCATGGGTCCAAGAGAGAGTTTCATCAAAAACCATCAATTCCACAACAGTCTAATAATAAACCATCATAATTAGTCATAATAAATCATAATTGAACAATAGAAATCGTTTTGTAAGAAGACCCATGTTTAGAGTAAAACCCTAGATTTTTGGAAGTCTTAGAAAACACACTTTGAAGGGACTTCTTGGGAGATAGATACCCAAGAATGAAGAGAATCCATACCTTAGGTTGAATCCCTCACGAATTTGGAGAAGAAAGACTTGTTCTTGAATCCCCTAGCTTGAGTTTCTTCTTTGTTCTTCAATGGCGTTAGAGAGAGAATATTTTGATGTTCTTGGGTTTCTTCTTTTGTTAAGTGGGAGAAACTATATTTTAAAGGAATTTGACCTTAAAAAGTATAAATACTTGTAAGGAAAAGAGTGGGAAAGTGTTGGTTCAAGTTTTGGAAAGATTAATTAAAGACCCCTACTTAATACTTGAAAATTATGGACTTCACTCTCGAGCTCGCCCATTGGACCCTCTTGGCTCACCAAGGGCAGTAGGCGACTCACCAAGTGAACCCTTGGCTCGCCCAAATTTCCAATGAGGTCCAAAAATGGGCAGTTCACTAGGCGAAGGGAGGGGTCTGTTGGGTAGATCGCCAACCCATTGTGCGACTCACGACCTAGCTCGCTGACTTCATGTATAAGGACACTATTTCGATTCAAGTGCCAACGATCATGTTTAGTGATATAACCCAACCAAGTGTTGGGATTGTTCTCACATGGAGTGGTTTCGAGAATTATTAGAAAAATAAAATCAAGTTCTAATCAGTCATAACTATAAATACTATCAAATAAAAACATACTAAATCTAAGGGGTGACACAAACGTCAATTATCAATGAGGGTTTGTATTAGTTAATCAACAAAAATAACAAAAATATAAGGAAACGAGATAGGGAGACCAGATTCTTTAGATGTGATAGGAATATGGGATAAAATACACTATCGGGTAGATGATAGTACATCGCGTAATATTTGTAATTAGGCTAGACTTTAGTGAGAGTAAATTCTCTCTCGAGCAACTTACCCCAAATAAACTCGGTTTCTCTCGAACTCCGAGTTACCACATTTAAGCACAACCTCCACCTTAGCCCATTTACACTTTTGAGCTATAAGTGTGGGAGAGGGCATATGATTCACTCTCTCAAGATGAACCCACGATGGTCCAATAACCACCGACTATCGATTTAGTAATCTTAGTTTAAAACCTCTCTCTTAAGCAAGCCAAAAATACTAAGATGAAATCGTATTTGCAACCACAATCTCATTAAGTTCAAACACAACTACTAAATAAAATCACATTTAAATAGCGAATATACCAACAATAAGCAACACCCAACAATAAATTTAACCCATATTCACAAAATCACACCCCAAGAATTGGGGTTTTAGCTAGACATAGAAAGAGGGAAGAAAATGATACCGAATCAAGATGACATCAACTGGGTATGATTTATATTCACTTTGAACGAGTCTAGGATGAAGAATTTCCAACACCCACTTCCAATTTCTTGGAATGGGAACTCTTCAAGCCTTCAAGCTCAATGTCTCCAAAAACTCTAAGAACTAAAACTGAAATATTCTAAGTCTACAAAATAAAATTTGTCTCTAAACTCTGATTCTAAGCTAACAATTTCAACAAGTATTTACATTGTTTGAAAATTTGTGTTGCGTAGGACCGTTCGATGCAGTTAGTCGGGATCGCTGACACACTCGGTGATCCGCCCTTTAGTCTGGTTCATCGCCTTTCTGCTTCTGCCTTCAACATTCTCACATTTTGAAGCATTGGGCGATAGATTCCTTTTCATCGCAGAATTGACCTTCTCCTTCAGGGCTCAGCACACTAGAACATATGGCGAGATTTATGACCTTTCAGCGACTCGCATAATGGATTAGGCGAACCTCAGGGCGTCCTTTCTCCGTTCTTTCAGTCGCTTTGTTCTTTTTTTTGCTTGATAGCGTCAATGCTTTGTCTCTCAATCCAAATACCTGAAACTTAAGGGTTTACATCAGTTATTGAGACAAAATATGCATTTGAGGATACTAATTCTATCAAAATATAGCCCTAAATGAGTGCAAATTGTGGACTGATCAACACCCCCAACACATAAACTTTTGCTTGTCCTCAAGTAAAACACATGTTAAGCAGTTCAAAAAGGATGTCTCAAACAGTGTTACACAAGACTCAATCATGAATGTACACAAAAGACTCAACTTACTCATGCAAAAATCAATTTTGTACTCAAAGACTCGAGTTGTGACACACCATTATCAAAGATTCTCAAGCTCACTATACTTGCTTCAAATGCAAGTTAAAGCTCAACAAAGGTATTCAAATTCCCTCACACAAACAATGATTCCATATTCGCACACAATGGTTTAATCATTTAAAGTTTCGGAATCAAATGCAACGCTCAATCTCACAAAGAAGAACACAATGCATGCTTTCACCCATTGGTTTGCCCGTATTTTCCCATCGACATTTGCTTCAGCTCACTCAAGACCAAAAAGGTCTTTTTAGGCTTGTCACAGGGGTGAGTGCAAAGGTATGGTCATTTAGGGTCAGTGAGTTTCATCCTCATGAAATGTGTTGCTCATAACACTCCCTTTCCTCTTCCTTCATTAATTTCTATAGTTCTCATAAGTCATCCCATTATTCACTTTCCATGGATTGTTCGGAATCCCATTTCTTTTTACATTTCTCATAACTTTATTTCACAACTTTTTCTTTTTCTTTTTATTTTCCTTCTTTTTTTTTTTGTATTGAGGGGTTCCATTTTTCTCAACACCATGGGTTAAAGGGGACTTTTATTGCACTTCTTGACCTGCCTTCTCTTTTTACCACACCCCCAACTTAGGCTTTTGGCCAAACTTGCATATTCAATCAACCACAAATCACGAGGATTATGGGTAGTGGATTTTAAGAAAGGTTATGTTTTCATCAAGTTTCTTCCAAAGACGTAAGGCTCAAGGGGTGTTCAAAAGAGTTTCACACATTCACAAGGTAGGCCACAAAAGAGGTATATGTCAAATTGGCTCACAGTCTTCGAAGTTGCCTAAGATCATATCAAGAGAGAGTGTTACTTAGTCGACCGGACCAACGGGGCAAATTCTAGGTGTTATCATGCTTGGTTCACAGTAAGCTCATCACACAAGGCATCGACACCAAAGTCAAACAAGACTCCACACTTTCACTAGTGTGCAACGTTCATCAAAAGAGAATCAATTCGATAGTTGGCTAGTCACAACGAGATGCAAAGAGTTCACATATTGACTATGTAAATTCACTTGGTCTCATCATAACCGAACATTCATGTTCGTTTGATTATGAGCACTATTTGAGTCATCGATATTGATCAGAACTGAGACTCAAATTTGCTGAAGAATAGCCAAATTCAAGTACATACAAGAGTGGGCGAAAAATTTGGAGGAGTCAAAATTATTTACAATTTAAAGCAAAAGGAGCCACAAGCTCAAACATCCGCTAAACGCAGCTCAAAACACAATACTACGGCTCACAACCCAAATACACAATCAAAACAACAGTCATAAAAGCACACAAAGGTGGGCCTCACCCCACCACAAATAAAAACATTTGTCCTCAAATGCCAATAAACATTATCCAACAGTGAAATAAAGAAAAATAAAGAGGGAGGTAGATAAAGGGTCTTGTCCGCACAGTCGCTCTGTCTGTCTAGGCATCAGTTCCTGTTGCCTCACCCTAAGCCTGGGCATCAGTGACCGAAGTCACCTCTAGAGGAACAATAGTACCAGATTCACCAAGTTTTGTTGAGTGTGAGTTCGCTAGAAAGACATCCATCGCCCTACAGAATCCCTAGGTCCATGAAAGAATATTAGGGTGTACGGTAATGGTCTTCCTTAAATAAGTGGGCCTCTGGCCCTTGCCTTTCCCACTACTTGGGGTAGTTTCGTAGCTTTGCCTTTTGACGTAGATGCATTTTCATTTATCGTAATCCCTTTGGACTTCTCTTGGGCTGGTGTTATTCTTTCAGTAACTTTTGATTTAGTCAGGTCTACAAAATCTCGAAGAGAAGTTAGAAAAACTTAAACAAAAACACAGCAGAACAATTGCAGACAGACTAGCCAAACCATATAGCGAATTATTGAATTTCTTGGGCGACCTAGATCGAACTCGCCGAAGGAATTAGCTCTAAAATTACGGCAGGTAGGCGATGGGGGAACCACTCAGCGTGTCACCAATAGCTTTAGGTGAACAAGGAAAAGCCCACCAAAAGTTCCATTGCATAAAGGTTCAAGGGTGCAGACAAAAGGCGAAAGAAAATCTTTTTGGCAAGTTGCCAAGTGCTTTTGGCGACATTGAGCTTCTCGTCGAAGGTTATAGAATCAATCATCAAATAAAGCATGAAATCAAGGGTGAGATGGGGACATTAGGTGAACTGCCGAGTGTTTTGGCGAGCTCGACCCAGCTCGCCAATTGCTCAACGTGCCTATTTTCAACCCAACTTCTCGAATTCAACCCCGCAACCCCTGAAAACAAATTCAAAGCATGCACTAGTACAATAAAGGTAGGACCCATAGCACCCAAACACAACTATTTGAATTTTAATCTAGTTTTAGGCATACAATTACGGGAATTCAACAGTCACAACTACTCGAGCAAGATTATCAAATTAAATGATGCATGTAAACAATCTAATCTTATCAGGCATGACAAAACACTTCAACAAGATCAGGTTATTGCAAGTGAGTAGAAATTTTGAAAAAATAAACTTGGGGCATAGAAAACCAGCCTTTGGTGGCGATAAAGAGAAGATTGAAATGCTAGGCGGCAATGTAATCCAATTCCGAGCACAAATCAGCACTAAAAATACTCTAAAAATGTGGAAATATAGGAACTAGCGTGCGGGTGTGAGTTTGGGAAGATAGAAACTGAGGGAAAGTGAATGAGTTTGAAACTTTTAAACCCTTGGCCTGCAAAACCGTCCAGTTTTCGCCCATTCAGCGAATTAGTCGAGCTCACCTATCCTCTCAACGATTCGCCGAGTGTTCATTTTGCTCGCCGAATTTTATAGAACCTCCAGTGAGTGTAGGGTTTCCAATGGTGGTCTCCGTCGAGATCACCAACATGGTCGGTTATTCGCTAATAATTTCCTAGGCTCGCCGAGTTTTATAGACTCCAATTTGAAGATATCTTTAGTCAGACGGCGGATTAGGTCGGGTTCGGCGACCTCTTCGGTGATTCACCGACTGGACCTGTTACTCGCCACCCTGCACTTTTTTGAACACTTTCCACACTCTTACCTGTTGAAACAACACACCATTATTTTACCAAAACACAAATAAAAAACAATAAGTGGTTTTGGGTTGCCTCCCAAACAGCGCCTTAGTTAACGTCGCGGCATGACGCAAGTCCACCTTCAAACTTCATTCATGGGGCTGACCATGGTGTCTCTAGGAAACCCCCCTTTTTGTCTCAGATTTAAGTGAGATGTCATCTAACTCATTTGGGGTTCCAACTGTTTTATCAAGACTGAATAGGAGGTGACAATCTAGCTAGGGGTGGACACATCTTCTTTTATTTATTTAAAAAAAATTCTTACAATTCAACTTTGTTGAGGATACAAGAGCATATCCTCAGACCTACCACCTTTCGAATCCTTCGGTTTTGGCGCTCAAGGGGAGGCATATACCTGTCCTTCTCCCCATCCTTCCAGTTAGGATTTCGGTCCCCGTATTCTCTGTTGCGGTCCTTCCAACCATCCTCCTTAGCCTAACCTTGGTTACCACCCTGCCTCGGGTAGTTTTAATGATAACCACTGTCTTGGTTGGCTAGAAAATTTGCCTCCTCATTATACAAGGCTTCAAACTTCATCTTCTCAGGATTTTCACACCCGACCCCCACGGCATTGACACCACGGGCACCAACCCCCTTGACATTTATGGATAAAATGTCAAATTGTGTCATGATCTTGGCCATGATTTGACCTCTTTCATGATCTTTCTCCATCTTATCCTTAGATAGCTTGAATGTAAGAGGGGAGACTTGATCTTCATGGGTGTACCAAGCCCGATTTATCGTGGTCAGGCTATCCAATAGTTGAGCTGCTATCACGTAAGGCTGTTGCATCAAACCTCCTGGAGAAATTTTGTCAGCAACACCCTTTTTCACCGAGTGTAGGCGTTGGTAGAAATATTGTAGCAATACGTTTTCACGCAAGCCATGAATTGGGTATTGGAGCACCAACTTATTGAATCGCAGCCACGTCTCATGAATTGGCTCGCCCTCCAAATGCTTAAAACTTTGGATACTGTCTCGAAGAGTCATCATCTTCGAGGGAGGGAAAAATTGCACATTAAATGCGGTGACCAACTCCTCCCACGAATTGATTGAGTCGCATGGCAATTCAGCTAGCTACTTGCATGCTTCTCCTATCAAAGAAAATGGGAACAATCGTAAACGAGCCGACTCTTGGGATATATTTTTGAAAGAGAAAGGTCTGCACACATCTACGAAATTTCGAATGTGCTCATGAGGGTCTTCATGAGACAATCCACTAAAAAGCCCCTTTAGTTGCAAGAGTTGCAACATGGTACTCGTGATGTGAAATACAACATTCTCTTCGGCCGGAGGCAAGCGAATGGCACCAATACCGCCCATGATATGAGGGTCATTAAAATGAGGCTCATTTACATCATTTAGGTTTTCGATGTCGTCTTGGTGGCCTACATGACTGCCATTTCTGCCGTTCACACTCATACTTCCTGAAATATTTACACGACAAACAAAACAAAACTAAAAATTAAGTAAGTAAACTACGACTAACAAGAACAAAAATCCTACTTAACTGCAAATTCTCAAATAACACCACTCCCCGACAGCGGCGCCATTTTGACTTCACGTATCAGGACACTACTTCGGTTCAAGTGCCAACGATCACGTGTAGTGATATAACCCAACCAAGGGATGGGATCATTACCATAGGGAATGATTTAGATAATTAATAGAAAAGTAAAATCAAGTTCTAATCAGTCATAGCTATAAAAATTATCGAATAAAAACATACTAAATCTAAGGGGTGACGCAAGCGTCAATTATCAATGGGGGTTTGTATTAGCTAATCAACAAAAATGACAAAAATATAAGGAAACGAGATAGGGAGACGGGATTCTTGGGATGTGATAGGAATATGGGATAAAATACATTATCGGGTATATGCTATTGATAGTACATCGCCGAATATTTGTAACTAGGCTAGACTTTAGTGGGGGTAAATTCTTTCTCTAGCAACTTACCCCGAATCAACTTGATTTTTCTCGAACACCAAGTTGCCCCATTTAAGCACAGTCTTCACCTTAGCCCATTCACTCTCTCGAGCTGAAAGTGTGGGAGAGGGCATAGGATTCACTCTCTCGAGCTGAACCCACGACGACCCAATAACCACCGGCTATTGATTTAGTAGTCTTAGTTTTAAAACCTCTCTCTCGAGCAAGACAAAAACACTAAGATGAAATCATATTTGCAGCTACAATCTCAGTAAGTTTAAACAAAACTACTAAATGAAAGCACATTTAAATAGTGAATATACCAACAATAAGCAACACCGAACAATAAATTTAACCCATATTCACAAAATCACACCCCAAGAATTGGGGTTTTAGCTAGACATAAAAATAGGGAAGAAAATGATACAAAATTGAGATGACATCAATTGTGTATGATTTATATTCACTTTAAACGAGTATACGATGAAGAATTTCGAACACCCACTTCCAATTTCTTGGAATTGGAAGTCTTCAAGACTTCAACCTCAATGTCTCCAAAAACTTTAAGAACTAAAACTGAAATATTCTAAGTCTCCAAAATAATTTTTTTCTCTAAAGTATGATTCTAAGCTAACAATTTCAATAAGTATTTATAGTGTTCGAAAATTTATGCTACGAAGGACTATTCGGCGCAGTTAGTCGGGATCACTGACACACTCGACAATCCTCCCTTTTTTCTGGTTCATCGCCTTTCTGCTTCTGCGTTTCAGCATTCTCGCTCTTTGAGGCAATGGGCGATAGAATGCTGCCTCGCGGAACTGCTCAGCGACACGCTGACTGCTCATTTTCATCGCAGACTTGACCTTCTCCTTCAGGGCTCAGCACACTGGAACATTCTATGAGATTTAGGACCTTTCAGAGACTCGCCTAATGGATTAGGGAATCCTCAGGGCGCCCTTTTTCCGTTCTTTCAGCTGCTTTGTTCTTTTTTTTCTTGATAGCGTTCATGCTGTCTCCCAATCCGAATACCTGAAACTTAAGGGTTTACATTAGTTATTGGGATAAAATATGCATTTGAGGACACTAATTCTATCAAAATATAGCACTAAATGAGTCCAAATTGTGGACTCATCACTCGCCCATTTCTCCAACACTTAGGCAAAGTGGGTCAGCCCACTAGGCGACCCAAGTGCACTTTGGCTCATCGCCAAAGCACTTGGTCGACCATGCTACCCATCGCCCATCTGTCCAAAGAGAGAACAAGTTCTCCTTCACCCATCCTAGATAGTTTAGGTCCCAAACTTCACCCTAAATATTTACCTCCCTTATTTTAGCTTTAGTTTAGTCTAAAATATCTCCTTAAGTTGCATAAACACACACATTATCTCTAATTTAACCTAGACACCAACTTTAAGTCATGCCATTCCACACGATGAGGCTCTAGTCTAGCCTATTGATTTTCCGGTTTGTTACATTATCCCCCCTTAGGAACATTCGTCCTCGAATGACACTTTAAACATATTAAGGGATTAAAGACTCAAAACTAGCAGCCCATCATACAAGACATATCTATAAAATAGCACATATCATAGGAGGAAACATCAACTCCACATCATAAGCTCAATGCAATAGAAAAAGTGGGAACTACATCCACAATCTCATTATGTACCAAATTTATCATTTCATATAAACATGGGAGGAACTACCTTCTCCAACACAAGCATGCTCAATATAACAATCTTAAGCTAACATGCTATTTCATCACAACATAGCTAAACATGTTCATCAACTCATCTCATGAAGTCACATATGCCAGCATCATAATCAAAGCAATTCAACATGAGAAACATATAATCCATGAAAGCTCAATTTATATAAAACATGAATTTCATCAAGAACATGCCAAATACAAGGAATATCATGCAAAACTGATACAATAGACATGACTCCCCAAAACACTAACAACTCAAGAGGAATGTACTTACCTTAAGTTTGAATAAGAGTAGGATGAAAAAGATGACGATAATGGGACATCATATCGGCCTCGGCCTCCCATGTAGCACCCTCAACTAAGTGATTCCTCCATAGAACCTTAATGGAAGCTACTTCCTTGTTTCTTAACCTCTTAACTTGCCGATCTAAAATTTCTACTGGAACCTCTTCATAAGAAAGATTTCCATCAAATCCCAAACCCTCTAAAGGAAGGATGGATACCGGATCACCAATGCACTTCTTAAGCATGGAAACATGAAACACCTGGTGAACCAGGGCCAATTCACTTGGTAAATCTAGCTCATATGCCACTTTCCCAACACGTTTCAAGACTTGGTATGGACCCAAATATCGGGGACTTAACTTCCCCTTTTCCCCAAATCTCATAACACCTTTCATAGGTGAAATCTTCAAGTAGACCCAATCACCTATTTCAAACTCTAGATCCCTCTTTCTATTATCGGCATAAGACTTTTGCCGACTATGGGACGTTTTCAACCTTTTTCTAATAAGTTGAACTTTTTCAATGGCATCATAAACTAGTTCGGGACCAATTACAGAAAACTCACCTGATTTAAACCAACCCACCGGTGATCTACACCTTCTACCATAAAGTGCTTCAAATGGAGCCATGGCGACGCTTGAATGGTAACGATTGTTATAGGAAAATTCTATCAAAGGGAGATGGACATCCCAACTACCTTTGAAGTCAATCACACACGGACTCAACATGTCCTCCAATGTTTGAATGGTTCTTTCCATTTGACCATCCATTTGAGGGTGGAAAGAGGTACTAAGTTTAGCATTGGTACCAAGCACCTTTTGGAATGCTTTCAAAAATGTGAAGTAAATTGAGTACCTCTATCCGATATGATAGATAGGGAATCCCATGCAACTTCACAATTTCATTAATGTACAACTTTGCGTAGTCTTCCATCGAGATTGAAGTCTTAACCGGAATGAAGTGGGCCGATTTAGTCATCCTATCAACAATGACCCAAATAGAATCATGTTGCCTTCGAGTACGAGGCAACCCCACCACAAAGTCCATATTAACATCATCCCACTTCCAAGTAGGATATTCTATATATTGGGACAAACCTTCGGGTTTTTGGTGTTCGACCTTAACTTGTTGACAATTTGGATATTTGGCTATAAAACCCGCTATATTCTTTTTCAAGCCATTCCACCAACAGACTTCCAGTAGATCACGGTACCTCTTGGTGGCTCCCGGATGAACAAAATATCGCGAACCATGGGCCTCTTCTAGAATTTTCTCCCTTAAGGCATCAACATCCGAAACATATATTCTACCTTGGTACCAAAGCACCCCATCTCCCTCTCATGAGAAAGCCTCAACGGACTTATTGGGAACCGATTCTTTCATCTCCATCAATATAGGATCAAGATGTTGCTTAGACTTCACATCAACTACAAAGGACGATTCAGAACTATGATGAACCATAAACCCACCCTTGGTGGAATCTACTAGTTTGAAACCTAACCAGTCCAACCTATGTGCATCACAAACCAACTCCTTCTTCTCATCTTCTACATGAGCCACATTTCCTATGTACAATATACTTAGAGCATCCACAACAATATTAGCTTTGCCAGGGTGGTAAAGGACACTCATGTCATAATCATTCAAAAGCTCATCCACCTTCTTTGTCGGAGATTCAAATCATTTTGGCTAAACACATATTGAAGACTCTTGTGGTCGATAAATACATCTACATGAACTCCATAGAGATAGTGCCTCCATATTTTTAAGGCAAAAATCACCGCCGCTAGTTCGAGATCATGTGTCGGGTAATTCTTTTCATGATTCTTGAGTTTCCTTGAAGCATAGTCAATTACCTTACCATGTTGCATAAGGACACAACCCAAACCTACTCCAGAAGCATCATAATATACCACAAACCCATCAGTACCCTCTGGTAAGGTCAATACCAAAGTGGAGGTGAGTCTATCCTTCAATTCTTGGAAGATCTTTTCACAAGCCTCTGACCACTCAAATCTAGACTTCGTTTGGGTCAAGGTCGTTAATGGAGAAGCAATAGATGAGAAGCCCTCAACAAATTTCCTATAATACCCGGCCAAACCCAAAAAGCTTCAAATATCGGTGGGACTTAGGGGTCTAGGACAACTCTTAACCGCATCGATTTTCTTCGGATCAACCTCTATACCCACACTCGACACAATGTGTCCAAGAAAAGCAACCGACCTTAGCTAAAACTCGAACTTGCTAAATTTAGCATAAAGTTGGTGGTCCTTGAGGACTTGCAACACTACCCTCAAATGCTTCATATGATCACCCTCACTTCTTGAATAGATAAAGATATCGTCAATAAAGACGGTCATAAAAAAATCAAGATATTGCCTAAATACCCTATTCATAAGATCCATGAACGCTGCAGGGGTATTTGTTAGACCAAAAGACATAACTAGGAATTCATAGTGACCATATCTTGTACAAAAGGCCGTCTTAGGAATGTCAACCTCTCTCACCCTAAGTTGGTAATAATCCGACCTTAAGTCTATCTTCGAAAAGCAACTCTCCCCTTGGAGTTGATCAAACAAATCTTCAATTTTAGGGAGTGGGTACTTATTCTTTATAGTGACTTTGTTCAATTGGCGGTAATACATACACATCTGAAGTGAACCATCCTTCTTTTTCACAAATAATACCTGGGCACCCCATAGAGATATGCTTGGTTGAATAAAACCCTTGTCTAGAAAATCTTTGAGATGTTCCTTCAATTCCTTCAATTCGGCCGGAGCCGTCCGGTAAGGGGGAATTGATATGGGTTGTGTATCCAGCAAGAAATCAATGCCGAAGTTTATTTTCCGTTTGGGAGGGATCCCAGTTAAGTCATCGGGAAAGACTTCTGGAAATTCCCTTACTACGGGGACCGACTATAAAAGAGGAGTCTCGGACTCAATGTCCTTAACACTCACAATATGATAGATACACCCCTTAGAAATCATTTACTAACTTTTAGATAGGAAACAAAACGACCTCTAGGAATTGAGTTTCCTCCCTTCCATTTTAAAACGGGCTCATTTGGAAATTAAACTTTACTACCCGAGTTCTACTATCAATGGAAGCAAAACAAGCATGCAACCAATCCATCCCCTATATGACATCAAAGTCCAACATATCTAGTTCTACCAAATCAACCAAAGTGACTCTATTAGACAAGGAAATAGGAAAATCCTTATAAACCTTTCTAGCAACAATCGAGTCACCTATGGGGGCAGAAACCGAAAAAGGCTCCTCTAACTTTACAGGGAGTACATCAAATTTCATAGCCACGAAAGGGGTAGCAAATGATAAAGTGGCACCGGTGTCTAACTATGCATAAATATTAATGGAAATACTTGTAACATACCAATGACAACGTCCGGAGACCCCTCTTAATCACTTATAGATTGGAAAGCATATAAACGATTCTTCTTGGGAGCATCAAAATTTGAGCCACTTTGAGGGATTTGCTTGCGCTATCTCCCTTGAACCTTTACCATAGGACAATCCCTATTCATGTGGCCACTCTTACCACAACTAAAACACCCATCCATGCTAACAAGGCACTTGCCATCATGCCTCTTGCCACATTTCACACAAGTAGGTCTATCAACAACAGAACCACCTCCACTACCACCTTGTGGCTTTGGAGTAGGCACCCTCTCTTTGTTGATCTTAGGAGTGCTAGAAGTGCCTTGATTAGAAAACCTCTTCTAAAACCTTGGTTTGCCTTGAACCTCAAATCTACCTTTTTAAGAATTAGCTTTATCAACTATTGCCCTCTTCACTTCTATACCCATTTGCTTGAGCTTGTGTTCCTCAATTTGTTCGGCATGAACCATAAGACGTGAGATGTTCATTGTTGGAATAAGCATCGCTGACCTACATTCATTCACCACAAGATCGGATATCCACATAACAAATTTGTTCATTTTCGCCCAAGATTCCGCCACCAAGGTTGGGGAATATTTAGACAATTGAGTGAACTTGAGGCTATATTCCTTCACACTCATACCTCCTTGGTGGAGGTTGATGAATCCTTGCATCTTCCTCTCCCTTAGCTCTAGGGGGGAAACGTATAAAGGAACGTCGTCTTGAATACTCCCCAATCAATCGGGCCTGCTCTAATGGACCTCTCTTCCTTCCATTGCTCATTCCACACTTGAGCCACGTCCTTTAGTTGGTAGGCGGCTAGGTCTGCCTTCTCTCCTAGAGATACTCCCATAGCTTCAAGCACCTTAAACAGCTCCTCAATAAGCCCTTGTGGGTCTTCATCTAGTTTGGAACCATAGAATGTAGGGGGGTTCATTCTTGTGAAACCCCTTATCCTTGAAGCGGTAGTACTTGCATTGGGGTTCACAGGGACCATAGCATATCTTGTGACTTGAGCCGTTAGAGCATGAGTTAAGGTTTGGAGAGCCATCCGTATCTCCACATTGTTCATGGACCCATCCTCATTAGGAACTTGGGGAACATGAGCCCTTTGAGGACCTGGGGAGGAACTCCCTCATCATTAGAAATCTCCTCTTCCACTATTCTTACGGCCACTTTTCTTGTATTCATATTCCTATATGTACAAGAAAAGGGTTAGGAAAAAGGATTTCATAGAGTAAAAATATAAGGCACGACTAATGAGTAATCAAAGAAGTGAAAAGTTCCTAAGCATCTTGTTGCCTCTCATTCATAAGTGTGGCGCGCTTCACACTTATGAACAAGACTCTACTAGACGTGGTTCATGAGACATCATCCTAGAATCATTCTATAACCTTATGCTATGATACCAAGTTTCTCATGACCCGGGAAACTCCCTAGAAGTAAAACGGCATAATTGACCCCGAAGGGGTCACATACAGGCCCTTAGCATTCATCATCACATAAAGAAAAAATTTAAAAACTTTTACAATAGAAGTCAACTTCTTTCATATAAGGAAAATAGGAACTAGACTTGTCTCAATCACCATCTAGAACATAGGAGTACGAATAGGGTCAAACCACTTTACATCAATAAAGTCCCCAACAATAGGAAATACAATATAGTCTAGAACATAGGAAGTAAATTAGAAACTAGAATCAATAGCAACTTGTCCTTGAATTTGAGGACTCACCAAGCCTAGGGAATACTCGACCTAGGCTTTACTTGAAGTAGTAGTAGTAGTAGTATCAACGACCGGAACCTACACTCATAGTAAAGTAGAAAATATGGGTTAGCACAATGAATTGTACTAAGTATGGATACCATGCACAAAAACTTTAAAACATGCATCAAAGGGACATTTAGTTGAAGTCATGCCTTTGTCAAGTTTGAAAACCAATATGCACATTTATGAAAATACATAAGCCAATTCAACATATGAGCAACCCAAAGCCATACTAGTGCAATGCAAAGGTAAGATCCCATAACCCTGCCAAATGCTAAGTATCACACATGGGTCACCAACAACATATATATCTTACCATAGTCATAGCCAACATACATAAGAGTGAAGATATTCATATTCATGACATTCATACATAGTTCATAAGTCATCATACCATCATAATATAAGAGAACCGTACCTAACCCCTCTTAGAGACTACTCATGCAATGCATAAGTGAAGTCCCATACCCCAACTCACACCAAGTAACACCCCTTAAGAGGTCATAGTTAAAGTCCATGTCCTTACCACAATTCACATTCATATTAATAGAGGGAAATATTACACTAACCAACATAAACCATGTGAGCTACATGGAATCCGGTGTTCTACCCCCACACCAACAAGAGGTGTTCTACTTCTCTAAGATAGAACGTACATTCTAGCTATATAGGTGGATCCACTAGCTAAGACCTATTTGGGCACATAGTTATGGGACAAAGAGATTGCTACTAGAAACCTGGACTTGCTAAACGTATAAGGTTTCCATCTCATGAGATATCCTACATTGGGATGCCGGACTTGCTAAATGTAAAAGCCCCCATCTCACTTTTATGTCCTTTCGGTGCGACGTATTATTCCCTTTAAAAATCACTAGTAGTCTTTACTTAGGTTCATAGTCATAAGAAAGTGTATTAGACACTCATATCAACGTATCATCATAATAGCTCATAGGTTCCTTAAGTGAGAATGCTCCTTTCACTTTAGAAACACTAGCATGTGAGTAACCTTTCACATTGTAGTCGGATTGTGATCATGGGAATGTCCTTCCAATCAACCCAATAAGTTCATTACACTACAAGAAAAATAGCTACTAAGGACGGGAAAAGTGGTCCCTATAAGTCGAAATTTTATCCCTAAAAGTTAATCGCGACCAGAAAAAGATGGTCGCCACTTGTCCCTATAGGCTCGTTCGCTAAAGGTCAATAGGGACGGGGTTTTAACTCTAGTCCTTAAAAGGGTTTAGCGACTGGAAAAATACTAGTCCCAAAATCCCTTTTTGAGACCACTTTACTGGTCCCTAACCATAAATAGTAAATAGTTTTGACTAGTCCTAAAATATTAATTAGGACCAGAAATCTGGTACTTAAAAGTTATTTATAGACCATAAAATGTAGGTCACTAAATAGTACTCTATATGAACATTTCCTACAAATTATTTAATTTATATATAATCCCAACAGCATAAACAAAATTATCAATAATTTCATGCTTACATATTATATATGCATACAAAAAAGTATACCATCCCATTGATAGTTCATGTATATCATAAATAATTTATACAATCACTTGGCAAAAAATGTTATGATTTCCCTAAATGACTTCCTAGTAAAACAGAACCAGTTTTTCATCGTGTATCAAGTCTTTAAAACTTGCTGCTTGACTTTGTAACTTCTAAGCTTCAAATCCTGCAAAAAGTATAAGAAGGATGCCTTTAGGAAATTATCAAATACTAATAAATATCAAATAGCATTAGAGGAAAAAAAATAAAATTGCACACATATATAAAGTTTGAAGATAATAACATTAATGGAGAGAAAACCTAAATATTGTACATGTCCCTCTCTTTCAATAACATATAATTCTCTTGTATAGTTTGTTCAATCACATTTTTCAAATGCAAATTCATATTAAATAAACAATTTTTTTAAATACAGATTCATTTTGTTTGTCCTAAATGTCCTAATAAAATATAACCAATTTCTCTTTATAAAGTTTCTGCAACTACGCCTTCAATTTACACTAATGGAAAAAATACAAGATCCAAAAGAAAATAGATAATAACTTAGAATGAAAAGAATAAGTTAGCATAGATCTTTACTTAAACAAAAACTCCTTACAAGCCATATTTCTATCTGAAAAACTTCAAAATTCTAGGCCATATTTATATCCAAAATAGCAAACTTGCATCCAAGACATACAAAGTTTACTTTGTAAATAAATTTAACAATGCTCTTAATGCTCATATTCCAATAATCCTCTTGAGTTGCAGTTGTATTGATACAATTGATTAATTTTTACACAAAATTACCTCATAAGAAAGAAAATGCACAACAGTATAAATGTTCATTTCCTAAACTAATTATTTTTAACTTCATTGCAATAAAATTAATGTCTATCTTAGAATGTTAGCTTTTCTTTTAAACTATAAGTACATCACCCTTACATTTGATCAATGAAGACAACTAAACAACACCACATGTCCAAGTATAATCAAGTGTGAACATCCACATGTTGATTACATAAAAAAATCCTATTTGAAAGAGAGAACTAACCGATGAATGTAGAGGTGTTGGTCCAATATCAATGAAACGAATATACATTTTAGCAATTTCTGATATAGTAGCCACTTGTACTTCAAGAACATCACTGGTTAATTTTCCATAGGATTCTTAAGAAGCCTGCTACAAAACTTAGTCCATCTGGTCCGCGGGTGTTCGTACATACATTCCACATGTGCTTCGCTAATTTCTCCCTCACTAAAAGAAAGAACATAAAAGGTATAAACGCTTAAGAAATAATCAAGAGGACTACGAGATTATCTTAAAGACGAAAAAATAGTCAGCCAGAGGATATAGCAAATACAACTATCCCTTCTTAAAGAAAAAGAAAAGTCAAAATATTATCTGAAAAACAAAAAAATAGAGAAATTGTGACAACACAATCAATGAGGATATATAAGCAACAACTAAAACACAAAGCAAAATCTTACAAATTTTATCCTGTTAATAATAAATTTGTATATACGAGTTGTCGCAATGACACAATATGTTTGTTGGCATCACATTTCTTTTTAATACACTTGGATAGGCAAACTCGCTACAACTGTCATTGTAGGATGCATCATAACACATATAGTTGATAGTTAATCTGAGACAAAGTTGTCTCTGCGAATAGTTGTTTTTAAAAAAACAAATCGGCTACCACTAATGATATTTATGTACTCATAATGCAAGTATAGCCCACCAAATTTGGAAGATATATTGTGATGCAAAAATAGTAAAACAAACAAAGAATAAGCTTGCAAAGAGACTGACCTAATCAGAATCATTATAAAGAGACGTTCTGCCAAGCCAGAAACTTGGAATAAATATGCAGAAACTGAAGAATTTTGTAATTCCACAAATAAGATGAAAACAACCTTAGATACAAAACACATACTTGAATTGTAGCTAAATAATGAATATATAAGGCAGTTTCTTGAATTCCATTCTAGATAGGGCTTTCAATACAAAAAAAATGGTGCGGTTCATCCCTTTCGGCTAGTTCTGGTGAGAGGGAGGATATAATTCAGCTCAATTAAAGTGAGAGGACTAAAAAAGAAGCTCGGACTATACGGAGAGGGAGGAAAGGGTAAGGAAAATAATTGATTATTTCCTAGAGAGATTAATTTGTACAAGCTTGATAAGTTTTCTCCTTTTTTATTTTATGAAATACAATGAAATAACTATGTATACAACATTCAAATGTCCAACTGTAACTTCAAATTTAATTAAATAGAGGGCCACTTTATCTGATAAATGTCAAATTCAATTATATCAAGTCCTCATTTGTGATATAATTCACAATCTTGAATTAAACAAAAGAGGAGTTTTTGACTCAAAAAGTAGTGGCAGGAAAGGAAGCAGCACACCAGGACGAACTCAGTAATGAACTGAAGGAAATTTTCTTAAACAACCTCATAGTATTGCAAAATCCAAAGCTTTGAACACTATGAAAATACAAATATTATGATGAATCAAAAGATAAGTTAACTTTTGTCTAGACTAAACTAACAACTCACTTCAGGGCATCAAAGCTTTTCATTTTGATGGAATATGTTCTAAATCTCAAGGAAAACATCAACATGTTAGAATACATAGGACTTTCAGATTTTTTTAAAAGTTTAATTTCTTGGAGCTCTGTTTCTTTTGGTTGCTCCATCATCTCTTTACATGATAATATCCCTAATGCCTCCTAGTTTTTATTCCATTTCAAAATAATCAACAACTCAGAAATTGAGGGAATGCACTTCGAGATCTGAGTTTATGGAAAAATAAGAGTATATATGTTAAAAGAGAAGTTACCTAGGAACTCCGATAGCATCAGCGGAAGAAGTAATACATCGACCACCGACCACCTTGACAGATAATTTTTGCAGCTGAAGTAATATACCGATCAAAATCATCCTGGAATCGCAAATTGATTTTGGTGTTAACTATGATGTATAAGATATGGGATTAGGGCTTTTTTGAAGATTAATTCTTTAAAAATATGTACAACTTTATCCTTATTTTGGTGGTCTTAATTTGCTGGGTAAGCTAGAGAAAAGTAAGAAGATGGATTCACTGTAGAGATTTGATGTGGGCTTAGTTCTTTTGAGAGATAATGGAAAAATAGAGAACTGTATACGGTCAAATAATTTTTTTAATTTTAGGTGTTTTTAACTTTTATTTTGAGGAAGAAAGTAAATTGGTGGCTATTTCCCCATTTTTATTTTATATTATATAGGAATAGAGACCATATTTTAATTATTTTAGGGACTAGATCTTATTTCTTCATTAATTAAACATAAAAAATCGAGGACTCTAGACGAGAAAAATATCTCGTCCCTATAAGTATACTTTTGGGGACCATATTTCTAACCCGTCGCTAAATGATGGTCTTTATTAAGCCTTTTTCTTGCAGTGTTATAAGCATACATACATACTTCATACATACTCAAGTGCATAGGGCATAACGAAGAAGGATCTTACCTCAATACCACAACAATAGATATATTATCATTACCATCCAACTAAATCACATACCCATTTAGAATCAACATCAACAGAGACAAACCCTAGCCAAATGCCCTTCAAGGCCATGAATAAAGATCAACCCTAACTTATTTAAATACAACATTGGATAGAGAGATTTCATGATTCATCAACTTAATAAACATAACATAATCAATTATCAATTTCCATGGCCAATCAAGTCACATCTTAGTTCACAATTTAGGAAGAAAAGGGAAACCATGGGTTGAAGAGAGAATTTTATCTAAAACCATCAATTTCACAACAATCTAGTCATAAACCATCATAATTAGTCATAATAAATCATAATTGAACAATAGAAATCGTTTTGGAAGAAGACCCATGTTTAGAGTAAAACCCTAGATTTTTGGAAGTCTTACAAAACATACTTTGAAGGGACTTCTTGGGGGATAGATACCCAATGAATGAAGAGAATCCATACCTTAGGTTGAATCCCTTACGAATTTGGAGAAGAAAGACTTGTTCTTGAATCCCTTAGCTTGAGTTTCATCTTTGTTCTTCAATGGAGTTAGAGAGAGAATATTTTGATGTTCTTGGGTTTCATTTTTCATTAAGTGGGAGTAACTATATCTTAAAGGAATTTGACCTTAAAAAGTATATATATTTGTTAGGAAAAGAGTGGGACAGTGTTGGTTCGAGTTTTAAAAAGATTACTTAAAAGACCCCTACTTAAGACTTGAAAATTATGAACTTCACGCTGGAGCTCACCCATTGGACCTTCTTGGCTCGCCAAGGGCACTATGAGACTCACCAAGTGAACCCTTGGCTCGCCAAAATTTCTAGTGAGCTCCATAAATGGGAAGCTCACTAGGCGAAGGGAGGGGTCTGTTGGGTGGATTGCCAACCCATTGGGCAACCCACGACCTAGCTCGCCCATTTCTCCAACACTTAGGCTAAGTGGGACAGCCCACTAGGTGACCCAAGTGCACTTTGGCGCATCGCCAAAGCACTTGGGTGACCATGCTGCCCATCGCCAACCTATCCAAAGAGAGAACAAGTTCTCCTTCACCCATCCTAGATAATTTGGGTCCCCAACTTCACCCTAGATGTTTACCTCCCTTATTTTAGCTTTAGTTTGGTCTAAAACATCTCCTTAAGTTACATAAACACACACATTAGCTCTTATTCAACCTAGACACCAACTTTAAGTCATGCCATTCCACACGATGAGACTCTAGTCTAGACTATTGATTTTCCGTGCTATTACACTGTTTTGACACTGAAGTACTCCCTCTTGCGTAAGCTCAAATGTCTTTTTCATACCAATGTGAATTCTCCTTAAGCTGTAATAGAGTAGGATCAGTGTACAACTTCTCTTTCACTTCCACTACTACTGAGGATTCTGCCGCATTTTGCATAATAACCCCTTCGTCTGGTGATTCAAGAAGGCGAACCCCCAAGATAGCTAGTTGGTATAGATATTTAGTTATCTCTTGTTTTTTTGTGAATTTCCCATATGTGCTTGCAATCATCTTACAACTTAAAGCATCAATTACCGTATTTGCTTTCCCAGGATGATACAAAATATCAATGTCATAATCTTTTGATAAGTCAAGCCTCAGTCGCTGTTTCAGATTTAGGTTCATTTGCTTAAAGATATATTGCAAACTATTGTGATCAGTATATATGCCAGCATGAACTCCATCCAAGTAGTGGTGCCATATCTTCAAAGAAAATACAATTGTTGTTAGCTCTAGGTCATTGGTTGGATAAATGTTCTCATGTGGTCATAACTGCCTTGAGGCATAAGCTATTACTTTACCATGCTGCATCAATACACATCCTAAGCCCACTCCCAAAGCATCAAAATACACTGCATACACTTCAGTTCCTTCTGGGAGTACTAATACAAGTGTAGAAGTAAATTTATTCTTCAACTCTTTGAAGATTGTTTCACATGCATCACTCCACTGAAACTTGGTCGCTTTGTGTGTTAGCTTTGTTAAGGATGCTGCAATGTAAAAGAATCCTTGAACGAACCTTCTGTAATAACATGCCAATCCAAGAAAACTACGAATCTCCGTCAGTGTTGTAGGTCTTCACCAGTTTTTCATGGCTTCTATCTTTTGAGCATCAACCTTTATTCCTTCGTCAGATACAATATAACCAAAGAATGCCACATATTTCAACCAAAACTCATATTTAGAGAACTTTGCATACAACTTACAATCACAAAGAATTTGTAAAACCTACCACAAGTGATTATCATGGTCCTCTTTCGATATTGAATACACAAAAATGTCATCTATGAATACTATCACAAACACATCCATAAATTTCTTGAACAACCTATTCATCAAATCCATGAAAGTTGCTGGTGCATTTGTTAGCTTGAATGATATGACTAAAAACTCAAAAATGACCATACCGTGTTCAAAAAGTTGTCTTGGGTATATCTTGATCATTGGCCCTCACCTGGTAATAACCGACTTCAAGTCGATCTCTAATAAATACTTAGCACCTTGTAACTGATCAAACAAATCATCAATTTTAGAAAGGGGTTATTTGTTCTTAATAGTTACCTTATTCAAATGTTGGTAGTCAATACATATTCTTAACAAGCCATTTTTCTTGTGTACAAATAAAAGTGGTGCTACCCATGGGGACATACTAGGCCTTATGAATCCCTTTTCTAGAAAGTCATTAAATTTCTCCTTCAACTCCAATAATTTTGTGGGGTCCATTCTATATGGAGGGATGGAGTTAGGTTTAGTATATGAAATCACATCAATACCAAACTCTACTTCTCGTTGTGGAGGCAAACCTAGAAGATCTTGAGGAAATACATCGGGAAATTCATTCCCCACTGGAATGGATTGACGAATTGGTGACTCCGCATCTATATTATTCACTCTCACTACATGACATATGTATCCTCTAGATATCATCTTATTTGACTTAAGATACAAAATAAACTTACCTGTTGGTGCCTCAATATTACCTTTCCATTCAAGGACTTCCTGTTTTCGAAAATGGAAATGCACCATCTTAGTTCAGCAATCTATTGTGTCATAACAAGAAGCTAACTACTCCATACCCATTATAACATCAAAATCTACCATTTCTACCTTAACAAGGTGAACCAATGTAGTACGATCACAAACAGTTACAATGCAATTATGATAAACCTTTCTAGATATAATAGACTCACCAATCGATGTAGACACTTCAAATGGCTTCACTAATAATTCTGGTGTTTTTTTGAACATCCCAGCAATCAATGGAGTAAATTATGATAATATAGACCCCAGATCCATTAATGCATATACCATATGTGAAAATACAGAAAATGTACTTGTAACCACATCTGGCGATGCTTCTAAATTTTATCGATCCCCTGAGCATTTGTGAGATAATGAACTCCACTATACTATCTTCTCTCGTAACTCCTCTACAACTACCTGTAGGCAAATGTAGTCCCATACCTGTAACGACCCTAAAAATGAACTAGTAAAACTAGAGCCTCACGTGCGTGCGTTTGTGTTTGTCATGCGGTTTGAAATTGTTGTGTATTGTCCTGAGCCATGGTTGAGGTGTTTAGGGATTAGACGTCAAGGTATGACTCCCCTTGGACCAACTTAGTGGTACTTGAAGAGGACCCTAAGTCTAACCCCAAGGCTGCCCCATATGACCAAAGTTGGCCAAAAGTGGGTGACCTACGAAAAGGGTCCGTGCCCCGTAGGTCCATCCACGCCCCGTGGATGGCCTCCATAGGTTAGGCCCCTCCAAACCAAGCCACAGACGAAGACCATGGAGCAACAGTACGGTCCATGAATGGACTCACTGTTTGTGAGTCTAGGTCTTGTGGTTCACACCTACTTGCTGTCAAGTGACACGGCCAAGTAAGGGGTGAATTTCACCCCAAGTATTTTAAAGTGCATGGAAGGTTATTTTAGGTGTATTAACATATTTTAAGAGTATTAAATCATTGAAACCCTCATTTAGACTTCATCTCGCAAAAATCAAAATCCTTCCCTCCAAAAAGTTCTCTCTAGAAACTTCGTTGGAGATCAAGGTCAAGTTCAAGCTAGGGTTGGGAATTTCAAGGTGTTTCTTCTTCAAATCATGGGATTATTCTGGTATAAGGTATGGTGATCCTTCATCTAGGGTTAGTTTTCACCGTAGAGTCAATTTCAAAGATGTTTACAAGGTTTTCATGTTTCACAAAAACCCTAAGTTTCACTCAACCTCATGGGTTCTTGCGTCAAACATTTTCAAATGATAAACTATGAATATATTGATGTTTAATTGATGATTTAAGATGATTTTACTCCATGAAGCCATGATTTCCCTCAACTCCTAAATTTGGCCTTATGAAGTAGGTTTGTTGCTTATGAATGAATGATGATGGATTTATTTAGATTATTTATTTGTATCATTATCTAGGTCTAATTATGGTGAATTGTTGGTTAATTAAGGACTTGTGATCATAGCCTTGAAAGGGCAAGTTTGACCTAATTATTTGTTGAAGTAGAATTGTACTTGAATTGTTGATCCACTAGAAAGGTGGAACTGTTTACTTAGTATGTACTTTGTGATCATGGCCTTGAAGGCATATTAGGTGGAATTGAAGTATTATCATAATGTTGTAATTGTGAATGTATAATGTGAAGGATTTACATGTGATTTTCATAATGGAATGATAATACTGTATAGAATGTAATTGTGTTGTTGATTGATAGTATATTCTCTCTTAACACTCATTAATGAAGATGATGGAATGTGAAGTGTTCAATAATGATGAATGTGATATATTGAATTGGTAGGCTAATGCATCGTTTTCTTATATTGATGAGTGTGATCATGAATGAAGTATCTTGACTTGGTAGGCTTAGGCATCCTCCTCTTGAATAATGAATTATCTTGACTTAATGTATTAATGTCTTGGATTGGTACACTTAATGTTGGTAGCCTTTCATAAATGACTAATCAATGTGTTGATGACCTAGAATTGGTAGACCTAGTGTTGGTAGCCTCTCTATAAATGAATCAATGAATGATGAGGTATTTTAGACTATGTCTTGAACCGGTAGACTTAAGCTTGGTGGCCCTTCATGATGAGTCTAGAACCCAGTGTGAATGTTAAACCTTAAAGTGGTAGACCTAATGGTGGTTGCCTTTTCATGTGTGAAATGATGACCTTTTATCGGTAGAGCCAATTTTTGTGGCACTTTCTTGGAAAGTCAATGAGCTATCCTTAAACGACCTTGAAACGGTAGACCTAATGGTGGTGGCCCTTCTTGTGTATTTTACTTTGGGTCGGTAGACCCAATGTTAGGAGACTTATCAAGTGCAATAAATGTGATTGAAATACTCTATGGGAATGTAGGCTAAGCACCGAGTGGATATGGTAAGATGGAAACTCTCCCAATGTTAGGCTAGGGTTCCATTGAACATCTTCCTATCCCATAACTATGTGCCCACATAGGATATTAGCCAGTGGATTCAATGCATATCCAAGCTAATCTTACCAGTCTTCCTTAGGCAAGGAGGCCACTTCTTTTTGGTGTGGGGGTAGAACACCAGATTCGATGCCTAGCTTGCATGGTCTATGTCGGTTAAACACTTATTCCCATCATGTGAGATGACTATTATGGTTTCTTGAGGAGTTCTACAAAGTGTGAGTAGTAGTATGGGATGCTATCCATGCATTGCACGAGTAGGCTTTGAGAGAGTCATAGTGAATTCTCTAAATCTTAATGACTATTGTTTGAATGTCCACATAGGAAGAAGTTAAGGAGAATGTTGATCTAATGTCTAATGAATGAAAGTCCTCTAAATGATGTTATTGAGTAATGTTGACTCTTATATGTTTACATTTAAAAATGCATGATATACTTGGATTGTATTATGAGTTACTTTCTTGTCATGTCTCTTGTATATGAATGTGCCTTGTCTATGGTGACTTCAAAGTAGTACTTAGTATGAGTGGTAGTATGGGATGCTACTTGCACATTGCACAAGTATGACTTAGAGTTGTCTTAGATGTTTGTCTTATTGTGATGATCTGACTCATGTAATGTTTATGTCTCTTAAATGCTTTATTGTGTAAAGGTGGAAAAGATGAATGGTAAGTTCACTTTTGGTGACCTTAAGGTGTGCCTTACTGTTGGTGGTGGTATGGGACGCTACCCATACATTCCACAAGGTATAGCTTGAGGGTTACTTGAGGTGGAGGCTCAAGGTGAAGGTAAAGGTTTATATGTGGTCTTGTTCAAATGTGAATTATGTAACTTTGTATGTTGGTTGTGACTTCTATTATTCCTCTTGTATCAATGTTAAAGAAGTTTTACAAATATGGCATAAAAGCATAACTTTCAACTCAAATGTCCCTTTACGCAAGTTGTTGCATGGTCATCATACTTAGTACATCTAATGTGCTAACCCCATTCTTTTCCCTTTTTACCAAAGTGTAGGTTTTGGAGATGTTATTGTTCTATGCTTGAAGGATAGGTTTAGAAGGTGCTTAAAGATGAAGACTTGGTGAGTCTTCATAGTTTCGAAAGAAAAATACATTATGTTCATTTTATGTCTTTAGTTTATGTTAAATCTTTTGTATGGGCTAAGTCCCAATGTTGTATTCAAAGTATTAGATGGTTCGAGACATAGTGTACAAAGTGTAGAAAGTCTTCCGCTTGCTTTTTAATGAAATGTCTTCGATTGTAAAGGAAAGCTTTTAATTCTTCTCTATTTTCCAATGTTCTTATGTTCAAGGATTCTATGAGGATTGTATTAAACCCTTTCGAGGTCGAGTACGCCATTTTACGACTACGGAGTGCTCTTGGGTCATGAAAAACATGGTATTAGAGCACAAGAGTTTGTAATGGTCTTAAGTTGTCTCAAACTACATCTAGTAGAGTCTTGTTCATAATGTGAAACATGCCACATTATGATTAGGAGGCTATTAGGTGTTAAGAAAGTTTCACTTTTTCATTCTTCAAGTCGTGCCATAGAGTTTAACTCTATAATATATTTCCCTTATTCCTTATGTGATGGTCTTTAGAGTATGACACTTGAAAGGTTTATGTTACTTGGGTTGAGAGAGAGAAAATGTTGGTTGTGATGCCAACTATGGCTATGTGACTTGATTGATGAGAGGTGATAGATTGCAATGTTGACTTTTTTATGATTGAGTTGTTGATTGGTTATGTGTGTTGTTGGTAGAAGGTTATGATGAGCTTTGAGGTATATTGAAAGAGTTGATGAAATGTGGTATTTTAGGAATGATTAGGTGTGATGAGTAGGAAGGTTTAGTGATGCTTTGCTCCGACCTTAGAATAGAAAGAAGAGAAGTTTGAAAGAGCTATTGTAAGCTTACTCCCAAGTGGGGGAATGAAGTGCTTTGATGGTAGGGCCTTTGAGGGTCCTTGATGTTCATGAGTTAGGCTTGATTGAATTTCTCACCTTAAGTGGTATAGTGAGTTGAGGAGTTTCGACCCGGTGTGGTAGACTCATATGAGACCTTGAGTGGTGTTGGTAAGGTTGTTGTGGGCATGAGTTTCTTAATGAGAACCTTCTTAGTTTAAAAGCTCCGGTATGTTGATGGTTTCTTTTAAGTTGTGGATGTCTTGATTAAGGTTTCCTTCTGGTGTTCATGTTGACCGTAGTTGGGTTTACTCCTAAGTGGGAGATAGTATGTTGAGTAGTAAGGTTGTTGAGAGTTCCGATATCCTTACCTCTTCTTTTATGTGCCTATTCAAGCCTTAAACCAAGAGTTTCTTTTTGGCTAGTTTCATGTTTTTGGAGTCATGTGTGACATTGTGTTTCCATGTTCTTATATCATGCATGTTCTAGTTGGATTCTTGTTTGAATGAGAAAATGAGTTTTCATGATTTATTATTCCTCATGTTGATGTGTATTTAGTTTGAGTTGCTTATATGCTTCATGAGGTAAAATGTTAAACATGCCTAAATGTGCTTGATTGAAAAGATGCATAATGTTCTTTTATGAGAAAATTACCCAAATGTGCTTAATGATGTTGTAATGAGCATGATGTGATTTGGAGAAGGAAGTCCCTCCAATGGAATGAGAAATGTGAAGTTTTGATGCATAATGAGTTTGTAGATGTAATGCCTACTTTCTTGTTGTGTTTTGAGCTTGTTGATGTGGAGTTGATGTTTCCTCCATGTTTATGCATTTATATTGATGTTGCATGCATGAGTGTGGGCTGCTAGTCTTGAGTCGTTTCCCCTTAATGTGTTTAGAGTGTCATTTCAGAATGAATGTTCCTAAGTGGGGGATAATGTAACGACCCTAAAAATGAACTAGTGAAACTAGAGCCTCACGTTTGTGCGTTTGTGTTTGTCATGAAGTTTGATGTTGTTGTGTGTTGTCTCGAGCCATGGTTGAGGTGTTTAGGGGTTAGACGTCAAGGTACAACTTCTCTTGGAGAACCCTAGGGATCCTTCAGGAGGACCCTAATTCTAACCCCAAGACTGCCCCATATGACAAAAGTTGGCCAAAATTAGGTGACCTACGTAAGGGGTCCATGCCCCTTAGGTCCATCCACTCCCCGTGGATGGCATCCAAAAGTAAGGCCCCTCCAAACCAAGCCACAGACCCAGACCATGGACCAACAGTATGGTTCGGCAATGGACTCACGGTCCGTAAGTCTAGGTCTCGTGGTTCACACCTGCTTGCGGTCAAGTGACACGGCCAAAGTTTTTTAAAGTGCATGGATGGTTATTTTAGGTGTATTAACATATTTTAAGAGTATTAAAACATTGAAACCCTCATTTATACTTCATCTCTCAAAAATCAATATCCTTCGCTCCTAATGTTGGTAGCCTTTCATAAATGAAAAATGAATGTGTTGATGACCTAGAATTGGTGTACCTAGTGTTGGCAGCTTTTCTATAAATAAATGAATGATGAGGTATTTTAGGCTATGTCTTGAACCGGTAGAGCTAAGCTTTGTGGCCCTAATTGATGATTCTAGAACCCAATGTGAATGCGAAACCTTGAAACAGTAGACCTAATGGTGGTGGCCCTTTCATGTTTGTAATGATGGCCTTGTATCGGTAGACCGAATGTTTATGGCACCCTTCTTGGAAAGTCAATAAGCTATCCTTAAACATACTTTGAAATGGTAGACCTAATGGTGGTGGCCCTTCTTGAGTAATGTACTTTGGGTCGGTAGACCTAATGTTAGGAGCCCTCTCAAGTGCAATAAATGTGATGAAAATACTCTGTGAGAATGTAGGCTAAGCACCGAGTGGATATGGTAAGATGGAAACTCTCCCAATGTTACGTTAGGGTTCCAATGAACATCTTGCTATCCCATAACTATATGCCCACATAGGATATTAGCCAGTGGATTCAATGCATATCCAAGCTAATATTTCCGGTCTTCCTTAGGGAAGGAGATCACCTTTTTTCGGTGTGTGGGTAGAACACCGGATTCCATGTCTAGCTTGTATGGTGTATGTCGGTTAAACGCTTATTCCCATCATGTGAGATGTTCAGTATGGTTTCTTGAGGAGTTCTACAAAGTGTGGGTAGTAGTATGGAATGCTATCCATGCATTGCACGAGTAGGCCTTGAGAGGGTCATAGTGAGTTCTCCAAGTCTTAATGACTATTGGTTGAATGTACTCCTAGGAAGAATTTAAGGAAATTGTTGATCTAATGTCTAATGAATGAAAGTCCTCTAAATGATGTTATTGAGTAATGTGGACTCTTATATGTTTACATGTAAAGATGCATGCTATACCTGGATTGTATTATGAGTTACTTCCTTGTCATGTCTACTGTATATGAATGTGCCTTGTCTATGGTGACTTCAAAGGAGTAGTTAGTGTGAGTGGTAGTATGGGATGATACTTGCACATTGCACAAGTGTGACTTAAAGTTGTCTTAGACGTTGGTCTTATTGTGATGATGTGACTCATGTAATGTTTATGTCTCTTAAATGCTTTATTGTGTAAAGGTGGAAAGGATGAATGGTAAGTTCACTTTTGGTTACCTAAAGGTGGTGCCTTAGTGTGGGTGGTTGTATGGGACGCTACCCATACATTGTACAAGGTATAGGTTGATGGTTACTTGAGGTGGAGGCTCAAGGTGAAGGTAAAGGTTTATATGTGGTCTTGTTCAAATGTCAATAATGTGACTTTGTATTTTGGTTGTGACTTCTATTATGCCTCTTGTATTAATGTTCATGAAGTATTACAAAAATGGCATAAAAGCATGACTTTCAACTCAAATGTCCCTTTTAAGCATGTATTTGCATGGCCATCATACTTAGTACATCTAATGTGCTAACCCCATTCTTTTCCCTTTTTACCAAACTGTAGGCTTTGAAAATGTTGGTATTCTATGCTTGAAGGATAGGTATCTAAGGTGCTTGAAGATGAAGACTTGGTGAGTCCTCATAGTTTTGAGGGCAAAATCCATTATGTTCCTTTTATGTCTTCAGTTTATGTTAAAGCTTTTGCATGGGCTAAGTCTCAATGTTGTATTCGAAGTATTAGATGGTTTGAGACATAGTGTACAAAGTCAAGAACGTCTTCCACTTTATTTTTAATGTAATTTCTTCGATTTTAAAGGAATATTTTTAATTCTTCTCTATTTTCCTATGTTCTTATGTTCAAGAATGATATGAGGCTTGTATTAGACCCCTTCGGGGTTGAGTACGCCGTGTTACGACTCGGGGGTGCTCTCGGGTGGTGACACTACCTAAAGAAGGTGTTGATGAGGACGATGCAACAACTGATCTAGTAGGATGTGCAACACCACCCATGCCCCTATGAGGGGAGTTTCTCATCATATGCCACACTGTACCACACCAAAAACAAACATTTGTCCCAAACCTACATGCACCTAGATGATTTTTTCCACATTATTTATAAGGTTGTCGAGGAGGCCTTGATTGGCTTGTACATCCCAGC
This sequence comes from Solanum piurae, assembly GCA_029582685.1. Classification (NCBI taxonomy): domain Eukaryota; kingdom Viridiplantae; phylum Streptophyta; class Magnoliopsida; order Solanales; family Solanaceae; genus Solanum; species Solanum piurae. Next base: position 42,313 of record JAJOOO010001837.1, read on the forward strand.
TATTGATGACCCGCTAATTCTCAACCTTGGCTTTCACTTCTTTGCCAAAATTGATTGCCCCTAAACCGTTGAAACCGTGGTGGAGCAGTAGCTGTAGAGTAGAAAGATGATGGCCTAGGCGACTTGTTAAATAACTGAGGCTTAAAATCACCTTGCGATAGTGTAAACTGTGCGATGGATCTGACCCTCTTATAATTCCCTGTTTCCGACTATTGTGTCCTTCTTCTCTGTCTTTGATCCTCCAACTGTTGCACAAAAGCTTGAATCCTCGCTATATCCATTTCTTTATTCAACGAATCAATGGTACAATCTCTAACCAGATATGAATCTAATCTATCCACATATCGCTGAACTCTATCCTCCATAGTAGCTACTACATTAGAAGCATACCTGGCCAAGGAATTAAATTTGGGATTGTACTCTCTCACTCTCATACTCCCTTGGTGGAGATTTTAGAACTGGTGGAAACCATCCTCTCAGGTCTCCTATGGCAGATAATGGTCAAGGAATGCCTTTTTGAACTCTTTCCAAATAGTTGAAGGCGCATCTGTCACTCAGATTTCTTCCAAGCTTCGTGCCACAATACAGCCGCACCCTTTAATCTATATGTTGCTAGCTCAAGTGCTTCTTTACCACTTACAAGCATAACATTCAAAAGGCATTGGATATGATCTATAAATTCTTGTAGATATTCATTAGGATCTGACCTAGTGAACGATGGAGGGTTCAAATTTAGAAAACCATGTATCCGGGTGCCATTTGCCCTATATACACCACTAGTACCTACAAATAAAAATTCTTGCCTTTAGCCTTGGCCGGCAAATATACGAGTCAATAATTGGACTGCATTCCTTAAATATTGCTCTATAGAATTAATAGGGGGTTCTAAAGGTATTGCTTCCCTCCTTAGATCTTCTGGAGATGGAGGCATCGGGGAAGTTTGTGATAGAGACTCATCGTGAGCCTCACTTTGTTCAGCACTCCTAGGAGGTGATTGGCTGGTCTCTTCTTTGCTAGCCACATCTGTTAGCTTACTTTTACTTTTACTCCTTCTCGTAACCGGCATCCTTGCTATAATAAAATAATTTAAAAGTTAATAATAATCCACCTACAACACTAGCTCTATCGCACGATCTAAGAAATGAAAAAAAGTACATAGATCCTACAAGTCCCGTAGCCTTCTATTTATAAATCTGGTGCACAACACATCCGTAAGCAAAAATTTACACAAACATAACTTTGTAGACTCCCTAGGGTGACCTGCTTTGATACCACTTTTTTCATACCTCAATTCCAATTAAGACGGACAGGGACCTGATGCCCTAAAGGCCTTAGAGAACCAACATGTAACATGTGCTTACTATGCGTACAACTATGAAAATCTTAAAGTTGTGAAAACATCACATAGGATGTAGCGATAAGAACAAACGTAAATAGACACAAATATTATTTACAAGACTTGGTCGTTGAGGCCCTAATTTGTTAAGAGACAAGACGCAACTGAACTATATACATTAGTCTACAAAGCCTCTAAAAGATAGAAAAACCTTAGTTTAGGGTGGGACAAGGCCCTACCTTACCCTTAACTTTCATCCAGTAATAAAATAGGTGCTTAAGACTCGGGAAGCCCTGAATCAACCTGGAGCTTCACCAATAAAAGCTGAGTACATGTCCTCCTAATAAAGAGGTCTACTAGCTGGAGTACATGTGCTTGCACCATGAAATGCAGTGTCCCCCGTGAGGGACGTCAATACGAAAAAATGTACTAAATATGTAAGGCAATAACATATGTAAAACAAGTCTCAAATGAAATATAGTATTAGTATATAAGAGCAAAAATCAAAATAGAAAACCATCTTTGTTTAATCATGTGGGAGAATGTATGTTACATTCATTTCTTTACTTTTCTGTGTGTTATAATCTTTATAAGGCATCTGATACAAAGACTAGCTGATCAGTGGTACAAGTGGATGACCCATGCTAGGAATTTTAACCCCCAGATTGTTGTCCTCATAATTTCACAAATTGCGATCGTCCCATGCTAGGCTTTCAACCCTGAGTTGCCACCCGTCTAAACAAATTTTGATCGACTCATGCTAGGCATTTGCACCTGGGCTGCCACCCATAAATATACAGATTGCTTCACTTAGTTTCTTTAATCTTTGAGATTGTTGTTTTGGTGGTCATAATCAATATTGTTCTTTGGAACCACTGAACAGTAGTACAAGACATGAGAATCATAACTTTAAGGCAGTGACAATGACATAAAGAGTTATGTAACATCAGGGGATTACTTATGATTTTAAATGGCACAATTTACTATAATTGACTAAGAGTAGAATTCACCAACTTTGTTGTTGCGAATACTATTTATATACTCACATAGGATGATAACTATATAAATGTAGAGCAATGAACTTATAATGAAGTAATTCGGCACACTAGGAAGAGGTAAAAATATTGTTAGCTATTTGGAGATCGCACGCCGCCACTATGTTTCCTTTATTAGGAATAGACCTTAGGAAATTCACTTCATTGCTATTTATCTCAAATATCAAATTTCATGCCAAGGAATATGAAATCGAATAGTCTAACATACCTTGACATACAATTCCAAAAGTATGACTTAAGCTCCTTCTCTTCAGATTATTAATCTACAATAAAATAATTTGTAATACTAGTATTAGTAGCAAATCAACCAATTTGAGATACTTAATCTCACCAAAATAGTAACCAAGTAATAAGCATGCAATTTATCTAGTCAATGTTGTATTTCCTTCCCTTTCCCTTTAATCGCTTCCATTGACTATACAACCTTCGTACCAGGTCCTCCTCAAAACTCCCTACAATATTTATGTCCTTTAACGTCTCTATAACTTCTTCACACATCCAATCACATCCCTTATCATGATACACATAAAACAGTCCTTAAATATAATAATGTAACAAAAGCAAGATGAATCAAGGTGTCACGGCCCAAGCCTACACTCTGGACGTGGCTGACACTCGACAGCCATTGTTGGTTCCCAAGAGAACCCTTGGCGTAGCTCATTACTCAGCGGAAGACTTACTCAAGCAAAATGGGAACTCCAGATGCATAAATAAACTTTAAAACTCCATTTGAACTCAACTCAAATAAATGTCTAATAATAATTTAACAAGTATTAGTTAATTGTCTCATGACCTCAAAACATTACAACAACAAAGTAAATAATGATACTCCTCGACCTTTAAACTATCTATGAAGTCTCTAATATTACATAAGGATTATCGGGACAAGACCTACGACATTCTAACAAATTGAAAAGTAAAATTGGAACCCTCCGGAAGCAAGGAAGCTCACCAAAGATAACTAGAACTGCAAGTGGTATCAATAGAGCGTCTGTTGATGACCCTAAATACCTATATGTGCATCATGAAAGATGCTAGCCAAATGTCGTCATTACATTGAATATACGAACATGCAAGGGAAACTCTAAAGCATAAGCATAAGCTTAACTAACAAAAAGAGAACATACTTACCTCGTCTGATCTCACCCAACTCAAGAATACTCAACTCAACTCAAAGATGCTCAACTTAAAGATACCCAACTCAAAGATACTTAACTCAACTCAACGATAAAGCAACAATAAAATATGCAATATATGAAAAACTTTTAAGACAGTAGATACTAACTCAATTTTATGTAAAAATATAATAATAACTCAACTGTATGTAATAATATAATAATAACTCAATTGTATGTAAGAATACAATAATAACTCTTATTGGGAGATTCTCTAACCGACAACCATCACTATGAGCTATGTGATGATACAACGTCTCGCCCACGCTACCAGAATGGTCCTATACCTTGCCAGAGTAGAGGACATCCTCAAATAAGTGGATACACTAAGCTATGATTAAAAAATAATAAAGAATCATCTAAAAAGTATGACCATTTACCCGTGTTGGCATACATGGTTTATGAGGACTTTGAGATGTCTGAACGCATTCCCATATCGGTGCTCAATATTGCTCCCAATAATATAACTCATAATCATATGTTTAAAAATATTTTCTCATCCTCATACTTTAAGATTATTACTCAAAAGATTCTCTTAAAAGAGATTATGCTCAAAACTCTTGATGAACTCATTTGGAAATCAAGGTTTCCTCTAGTGTTAAATGTAAAAGTACATACTCTCTTGGGAATACTTTATTCTCTTATAATAATTTTGAAAAATTAAACTCGACTCTCCTCATCCTCATACTCATTTACTCAAGTGTTTAAACAGAATGTAAATAATTGTAAAAGACTTCTCAAAATAGGGTTCATGCCGAATTATGGACGTGAATGACTCGATTCAAGGGTTTCAATAACCATTTATAGAACTCAATACTCGGAACTCAATAACTCCAGAACTCAAGGACTCAATGATACTAGTCATCTTAAGAATGGTCGACTCATATGGTTCATGCAGAATTATGGGCATGAACGACTCAACTCGAGGACCTTCATGAATAACATATAGTAATCCCATAACTAGGAATATAGTTTCAAAAAGGATTAGGATATCAATATTCAAGAACTCGAAACTCAAAGATATTGTTCCTTTCAAGAACTCTCAATTTATAGAGTCCAAGCGGAATTATGGACATGAACGACTCGACTCAAGGAAATTTCAAAGGAATTCTCGCCTTGACTCAAAGACTTTCTCAAAAAGGGACTCAAGGGTTTTCTCAAACATTTACTCTTAATATATAATCTAATTTGAAAAGTGAAATTAAGAGACATGTTTAAGATATATGAAGGATCTCTCAATGATTTATGAAGGTTTAGATAGTTAGAATTAAGAAGGGAATGAAAGCTCTTCTCAAAGGAATAAGTACGGATCGAAGAATGGAGAAGAAGGTGGCCTACCGTTCCTGGTGCAGAGGTGGCACGAACGCCAGGGCTCCAACTACTGGAGGTCAATTTTGGCACATTTTTGGCGCCCCATCCCCGCTCTTCTGGCGCATCTAGGGCGCGCCACCCCAACCTTTTTCCAGAATAATCTGACAAATTGTTTTCTCAATTTTTTGAGCCTAATTCACCTAAAATAGATTTGGTTCCATCCAAACATCCTTTGATTCATTAACTCAACACAATACGTGAAAAAGTATTTAAAATTCCTCAAGAATTACACTCATTCGCAAGATCCTCACCTCAAGAACTCAACAAGACTACATTATCAAGGAATGAAACTAAAACCTCTATAACTCCTGAAGAACTCAAATCATTCAACCTCTGAATGAAATAACGGAGAAAATTCACATGATTGACGTATGGGTGAACGAACCTAACACTTTGAGAACTTATATACCTCAAAGAACTAGGTTCTTGGTGAAATCTTTGATGAACGCTTGGAACCTTGAACTTTTTCTCCTCTTGAATCTTCTCTCTAAAGCCCTAAACATTTTAGGGGTGAATGAAACTAATTCTAATTAGTTTAGGCCTTTAATTGGAGTTAATTCATGCTTAGACTAAGTGGGGGTAAGGATAAGACAAAAATACCCCTCCTTAGTTCAGATGGAAAAGCCTTAACTACAGAGGTTGCACTCAAACGAGCATATCTTCCTCATACAAACTCGTATTTAACAAACTCGGTAGCGTTGGAAAGAGGACTCAAATATATTTTATTTGAAACCTTATAGGCCACCTAAATCTTTATATGCTAAAAGTTATGGTCATTTGAAGTTGACCCATAACTTAAAAGAACTTACGAATGACTTGAATGAATTTATCTTCAATTCATTTTGGAACTCGAGGTTCTACATCTAGTGACCTTAACACCTAAGAAAATTAAAAATCTCTCAATAAAATATTATTCAAACATAAAGAATGGTTCTAGTCCTAGCTCAAAAAAATTTGGGGTGTTACACACATTTTCTGATCACCGGCACTTGAAGAGATAACATTACTTTTATAATGCTCAAACAAGCTTATAATTGAATTTAAAGGGGACTCCCCTCCATGGCTGTCCCAACATGCACTAACCACTAGAACATCCTCCCCAATATTACACCATGTATAAGGAACAATTTCAAACTCTCTAACATATACAAAATGTCCTAATTAACTCAAGCACAAGAGAGAGAAAATTTGTCACGACCCGGTTAGCGTTGATATACCGTGAGTTTACGGTATTTCTAATACATTTCACTTACAAGTTGTGTGTGTCTAGGGCCTTGTTGTATTGGTTTTTATGTGTTTTTATCATATTTTGCAGGAAAGATGTTCAGGCGCG
>JAJOOO010001838.1:0-50184 GCA_029582685.1 Solanum piurae
TGCCTCCATGCCTTGGCTGCTGATCTACGACCACCATCTACGGAGCGTCACTAGACCTACGGTCCGTAGATCACTCCGTAGATGTCCTTTTCTGCATCTCTTTCAGCTGTCTCTTTACTTCCGCGCCTGAACATCTTTCCTGCAACACATGATTAAAACACATAAAAACCAATACTAAAAGGCCCTAGACACACACAACTCTTAAGTGAAATGTATTAGAAATATCGTAAACTCACTGTATATCACACTAACAGGCAAAAATGAACAAAATAAGGTCAAGTAGTGAAGATAGGCTAGACTGAGGATCGCCAAGAGAACTCGACGTGTCACCGAGTGGCTCATTAGATCGCCTAAATTTCCAGTGTGCCAAGCTCTGAAGGAAAGAACCAAGTTGGCGAAGAAAGGGAGCAGTCATGGGATCGCCGAGTGATTCCGTGAAGCTAAGATAGATCGCCCAAATTTACAGACCATGAGGATGCTGAATGTCAAGGTAAAAGGGCGATGGAAGAGACCAAAGGGCGGCTCACCGGGTGGTTCAACGAGCCCGACATACTTCGCCTAATAAGCTTTCGTAGCATATTTTTGGGGACTATTTAAACGATTTTGAGCATTTAGTTTAGTATTTTTGAACCTAGAAAATAATTTTTAGACTTCTAAGAGAGTTTTTGTGGAGAGTTTTTCCTTATATTTAAGGGATTGAACAAATTCACTTTTGAGAAATTGGAAGTGGGTCTTTGAGATTCATCAAATTTAGCCATTGTACATACGCAATCAGTCTTACCCAATTGATGGATAATTAATTTGGTAACTATTTTTTACCTTTTTATGATGTCTAGCTAAAACCCTAATTCTTGGGGTGTGATTATGTGCTTATGGGGTGATTTAGCTTATGGGTATTGCTAATTGTTAGTTTAAATGCTATTTAAAAGTGAGTTTAATCATTAATTGTTGTTTAGCATAACAATTGTAGTTGCAAATGAAGTTCTATGTTTGTGTTCTTGGCTTGCTTGAGAGAGAGGTTTTAGAACTAAGGTTTTTGATTGATGATTTGTAGATATTTGGTTGATCTGGGTTTAGCTCGAGAGAGTAAGTCCTAAACCCAATCCCACACATTTAGCTCAAAAGATTAAATGGATAAGGTGTGGGTTGCTCTTCATTTGCATGCTTGTTGATGTTCGTGAGAAATCACTTGATTCAGGGTAGTTGTTCGAGAGAAAATTACCTCCCTTACAACCTAGATTACTCACTAATATCTTGCTATTTACTAATAGTTGCAATTACCCATATGTCTATATTTGCCTATAATCGATCACATCCTAAGAATCCGTCTCATTATTGTTAATTCTTATTGTTTGTGACTGATGTTTGTAGTTGATAATCAAAACCAAACCCCTCCCCCATTTAACATTTGTGTCACTCCTTCATTTGAATAATGTCTTTATTCAATAATTTTTATTCCTATGACTGATTTGACCTCATTTATATTTCCCAATTGAATTTTAAACAGGTACTGCTCCCTGTGGGATTCGACCCAACTCATATAGTTTGGTTTTATATTTGATTTACGATCGTTGAACACCTAGAATTGGATGAGGTGTGTTTAAAACGTTAAATCATCCACTAATTGAACACCCAATCAGGCCAATCTATGAACATCTCGAACCAATTCCTTCTTATATATTTTAATATAAGCCACACTACCCATAGATAACCGACTAAAAGCATTTGCCACCACATTCGCTTTACCGGGGTGATACAGAACACTCATATCATAATCCTTCAATAACTCAATCCACCTTCCTTGGAGAAGATTCAGATCCTTATGATTAACCACACATTGTAAACTCTTATGGTCGGTAAACACATCTACATGCACACCATACAAATAATGCCTACAAATCATTAATGCAAAAGCAACCGCCGCTAGTTCAAGGTCATGGGTAGGATAATTCTTCTCATGAATCTTGAGTTTTCTTGAGGCATAGGCAATGACTTTCCAATTTTGCATAAGTACACATCCTAACACAATTCTTGAGGAATCACAATAAACAACAAAGCTATCAGTCCCTTCCGGTGAGGTCAACACCGGAGTGGAAGTCAATCTATCTTTCAATTCCTGAAAGCTCTTGTCCCAAGCTTTTGACATATGAACTTAACCTTATTTTGAGTCAATCTTCCCAATGGAGAGGGAATCAAAGAAAACCCCTCAACAAACCTTCTTTAGTAACCAGCTAAACCCAAGAAACTTCTAATATCTGAAGGGGATAGAGGTCTAGGACAAATCTTAACGCATTCGTCTTCTTAGGATCTACCCCAATACCCTTAATTGAAATAATGTGACAAAAAAAGCTACGGAACTTAGCCACAACTCACATTTGCTAAACTTTGCAAAGAGTTGTTGGTCCTTGAGAATTTTGTCACGACCCAGGGGTACCCCCTAGATGTAACAAGGTGTACAAGACCCTGAGAGGTCTCATACAAGCAACTTACAATATCATAACATAGAGTAATAGATAAAGGTGCACAAATTTAAAACATCTAACCAACATGAATAAATCTTGGGATACAGCCCATACAATAGTCCAAACATAAAAGAAAGGCATAAAGGAAAGTGGTGGTCAAATCCTCGAATGCTATAAGGACTCACCAAATCTTCACTTCTTTCTCAACTGTGAACCAACCCACGAGTGTGAGAATCAACAATATGCGTTAGTACTAACATGTACTAAATATGATAGTTAGCATAAACAACATAAACATAATGGTTAGTCAATGTAAACCATAAGCATAATAAATGCATAGAAATCATCATTATAATAAGAAAGGAACATTTCTTAAGCAACCATACTTCTCCTTATTCAAGACTTGGGTCATCTGCCTCTTGTCAAGCTTACCTCATGGAAGACATGTAAAGCGAAAATCCCACCTATTCATTAGTCGTAACGTAGTTCACATTATTCATACTTACTTTTAGACATGGGGATTTGCCTTTTTGCCTAACTTAGAAAGGCTAATGGGTATTCACCTCTTGCCTTATTTACTTTTAAGATCATGGGTACTCACCTCCACAATCACATCATATGACACAGGTACTCGCCTCCACAACCTTTCATAAGGATCATGGGTACTTGCCTCCATGTCGATTCATTATAATAGTAACGTTAGGAACCACCTATTGTTCAATTCTGAGTATTGGAATCACCTCATATCCTTCTCATATGGAGGTCAATGGTACTCGCCTGTAGCCTCATCAATTACATAGTGGTTTAGTCAAGATTCATTTTAGGCGAGCAATCCTTTCAACCTATAATCATTCATGTGAGAAATACTTTCACATTAATACATTCACAATTTAGCAATTAATGTGGGAAGTATCTCTTCCACCATTCTAACATCAATTACCGACAATTCATATCATAAGATTCACTCTAAAAGCACTACATCTCATTCTCATCATCTATGCTTTATTCTCAAGCACTTAACATCATAAATCATAAATCCAATAAGGATAACCCTATCCCATAAAGTTACCCTTCATGGCACCGACCCAATTATATCAATTCTAGGTTAGAATCACGGAATAGGCGTACATGTAATTTCATCCTAAAAACATAATCCTCTGAATTAAATCATAAACAATCACAATCCACTCAATTGTATCAACATTCATCATAACATATAACATTGAAACAAACCCTACCTAGAGGTGAGGAATTCTTCAATTTTGGGGGAATTCTCGAGGACTCCATGGGAGGAAGGATCCCATGGATGAAAAACCATCATACCTTAGTAAGAAATCCCACACAATCTTGAAGGATGGAGACTTGACTTGTGATGTTTAGAATTTCTATTCACGTAATCAATGACACAACTTCCAGTACGAGTGTCTACGATCGTGTGATAGAATAGTAACCCAAAACCAAGGGTTGGGATCGTGTCCCAAGGGAGCGGTTTTGAGAATTAATAGAATAATAAAATTAAGTTCTAAGTAGTCGTAGCTAAAGACATTAACGATTAAAAACATTTTAAATTAAAGGAGGACACAAAAGTGTCAAATATTGTTGGGAGTTTTGTCACTAGTAAGTAAAAACAACAAAAATAACAAAGAAATCAAGTGTAGGGAAAAGTTCTTGGGGCGTGACCACAATTAAAGGTGAGATAAATAGTTGGGTACATGCTTTCGATAGGAAATTAGGAAGATAATAGTGACTAGGCTAAGCTTTAGAACGAAATAAGTTCCCTCTCACGCAACTTACCCCGTTTCAAATGTGTTCCTCTAGGACACCCATTTGCCGGATGAAGACCAACCCATTCCTTACCCCATTCACTCTCTCTCGCTGAGTGTTAGGATATGAGACTAGGGCTCACCCTATCAGGCAGAACCTCATGTCGACCCACTCCTTAGGCCATCAGTTTAGTGGTCTTGGTTTCGCGATCTCCCTCTCGGGCAAAGTGAAAACACATGGGTGGCTATGTATTTGCAACTACAAACTCATTAAATTAAACCACAACCACTAGGTGATATTACCATTAAAATACATCTAACCTATCAGCAAGCAAGATCCAACAATAATATCAACACATATTTGCTAAATCACACCCCAAGAATGGGGGGTTTTTGCCACACATCAAGAGATAGAAATTTATATCTTCAATGATGTTTAAATCAAATACGTATAGAGAAATAAGTCTTGATTTGAGCAAAGAAGGAAGAATCCAAGAGACCCACTTTCAAATTGAAAGAGGTGAAACCCTTTTCTTCTTCAAGTCTTCAAACTCTTACAAACCTATAACTCTAAATGAGTATTTATAGTTATCAAAAATCTGTGTTGCGGAGGATCACTCGGCGTCATTAGTCGGAATCGCCGATCAACTCGGCGATTCTCCCTTTTGTGTAGTGCATCGCCGTCTTGCACCATCCTTCGGCATCGTCGTGCTCTGGGTCATTTGGCGACATAGTACTGCTTCGCGGACCTTCTCAGTGAAGCGCCGACTGCTCCCTTTTTCCGCCGACTTGACCCTTTCCTTCAAGGCTCAACACACTGGAACAAAAGGTGAAGTGAGACCCTTCGGTGATTCGCCAAGTGGACTCGGGGATCCTCAGGCCTTCATTTTCTTGTTATTTCCAGCCTTTTCGTTCCTTTTTTCAAAGTAGTGTCCATGCTTTCATTCAAACTTCAAATACCTGAAACTTAAGGGTTTTCATCAGATATTGAGTTGAAATAAGCATTTGAGTAGACAATATCTATTAAAATATAGCCCTAAATGAGTCCAATTTGCGGACTCATCAACACCCCCAACTTAAACTTTTGTTTTTCCTCAAGCAAACGCAAGTTCAGCTGTGCAAGAAGGGTGTCTCAAATAGTGCTACACAAGACTTGTAACACCCCTAAAATACTAGACCAAACCTTGTATGTCGATGCATCATCTCGTAATTACTAGAATATGTTTTATTCTCATTTTTGGAACTTGAAATGTTGTGATTTGCAAACTTGCTTAGCATAAATTGTTATCACAAATTAATGTATTGTATGGGGGTATTTGCATAATTATCTAACTATACTTACTAATACATGGGAAGTGTGGGTATAAAGTACATAAATATAGTTATATATGTATGCTTTTTGGGCAGCCATCTATTTGTTTGGGCAGCCCCTTTTGGTAACATCTGTCCATGTGACAAGGATAACTTTTGTAGCTATATATCTTTACACCTCCTTTGATTGAATTCATTTTCCCTCAAGTCTAAAAACATTATAACATTATCTAAATAGTTGTTCTTCAAGGATCAAGAGAAAAACTAAGTCCTTTTTGGCTGGAATCTGACACACACACACACTTCCTTTAGGTAAGTAACGAAATCTGCTTATGAGCTGGGTAATGTTTGGTATTTTATGCATATATCATTCAAAAGAACTTAGTTTACAGTGAATAAATATGATTTGGAAACCTAATTCGTAGACCTACAACTCTTGTGTTTATGTAAAATTCTAATTTAGATTTTATGGATACGAAATAAGGAACGCAACATATGATAGGTTGCGTCCAGATTCTGGTATTAGAAATCCTGTATGTTCAACTGTTAGTGTTTTGATTATATCTTTTTGTACAAAGAGTATTTTGAGGTGATTCTTGATTATTTGCAAGCTTAAGAGACGTACCTACATCTTTTATGAAGGATATAAATTGCATTTTGGCGGTATTCGGTTTCAAATCTAAGTTGCGACACATATCGCGTTTATTTGGCAAAATATCTGTTTCCGGAGTATAGTCGTATTCGTACAGGCTAGGCTTACTTGTGATGATAACCCTGTGTTACGCCATCATTATTGAGCTACTAGAAAGTAAATAAGTTATTGAATTCAGTTTTTAAGGTTGTATATCCTCGTGTACGAGTTGAAGATTTTGATACGCTGGTTGGTCTACGATTTGAACTCCTGAAGTCGTGTTGGACTGTTTTTGTGCTAAAGAACTGAGGTTTGTGTATAAATTTATACTTGTACTCTTTTTACCTGCTGGTATATCTGAAAGTTTAATTTGGTACCTTGGTTACCTCTTGTCACTTTGCATTGTCGTATTGGTATTCTTTAATACATTAAAGACGCTTGTGTAACTCGACCACTTGTACGGATTGTTTGATCACTTAGCACTCTTGTTGAGACCTTGTCCTTCTTGTGGCTGTGACTTTGTCATCTTGGCATGCCTCTTGATTCGGATCATTTACCATCTTGACTCTGGATTTGTAGTCCATCTTAAGGATGGAAGTTGTCCATTTTAAGTACAAAGTAGAAAGCCATTTTTAATATGGTTGTTGGTTCTCTTGATTATTGGGTTTTGACCGTTCTTGATACCTGCTTGTGCTTGGTGTGACGACATAATGTATGTATTGGGCGAGCCTTGTTGTTGAATCTCTTGGAAAACTGTGCTATGAGCGTTCTTGACATTTGGATCTTTAAATATTAAACTTTATATTCTTTATATATTGTTTACTTCATTTATTTATTATGTTCAATTATGCTGCCCTTTACTTGAGAATGATAACTTGGCGAATTTGAGGGCTCCGAACCTATACTTTTTACACCACTAAATTATATGCTTAGCTATAGTTGTTTTTATCGTAGGGAATGTTCGAGAGGATGTTTGAAGTTGGCCATTGAACATGGAGATTTTGAAAGCTCTAAGGAAGATCACATTTGCATATAGGCATATATATTTTGTATAAACCTTAGGACTTGAACATGATCTATGTTTTGTATATTTACATGAGAATTTGAGGGCTGATTTGGTTATGTCACTATGGGTTGTAATATAAGTATCGCTATATGTTTTGTAGTTTTTGGGCTATGTAAACCCAAGTCTTGTAATATGTTAAATCTACTATTACTCTGTGAATGTTTGTGTGAAGCATGAGCATGCTGATTTCGATACTCGGAAGCTTATATTATTCTTGTTATTTCACCCTTGAGTGTGAGGATAATATATATACATGGAAAGCTCGTCGGTTATTTGCTTAAATTACTTTTCGGGGGTCCTTATGCATCTAATTCCTCTACTAGATTAAAATCAATGTGGCCATAGTTAACCTCTTTTAAATGTCACAAGTATTTAATTATATTTCTTGTTTAAGGGGTAGTATCCTTTCGAAAGGGTTGCAGCAAGTGCTGGTATCAGAGCCTAGGTTTGTGATTCTAGGAATTTTGATTTGAATTACTTGTATACTTGTTCACTTTCGAAAAAGGTTCTATTTGTATTATTTGGTCAATTACATGGTTTATAATATTTTTATCGCATGTAGAGTGCATATGCATCAAGTACATATCCCTAATGCAATGTGATCTTTCCTTTTGAAGGAATTAAGTCATGGCCACTTCTTCTGACCGACCTAAGGAAGCTGCTTGTGAAGGTTTGGGTGCCTCTATTTCCCAACCTCATGCACTGGAAGGGGTTGGACAACATAACTCGAATCAGTATGTTCCCCACGCTTGTGGTTCTGAAGTAGGAAACCATCAGGGTGTAAGAGCTGATCAACATCCTCACATGAGTCATGGTACTCAAACCATGAATCCTCATTTTCAACAAATGGCTGAATTATTCCACCGCATGGCTGAATCGATGCATGATCCCCACGGGATTAACTTTGAGAAAATGAGGAAAATCGGTGGAGTGGAGTTTGAAGGCACTGTTGATCCCACTGATGCTGAACAATGGCTTGATCGCATGGAGAGGGTATTTGAGCAGTTAGAGTGTTCAGATGTTGCAACATTTAAGTATGCTATTTCACTATTACAAAAGGATGCTTACGATTGGTAGGTAAGTGTTCTGAATGCCAAGGTAAACCCTCCTGTTCTTACTTGGGATGATTTTCTTAAGGAATTTCGTATGAAGTATGTCCCACCTCCTTCTTGTGATGCAAAGAAAAAAAGAGTTTTTGAATCTAAGGCAACGAGGCATGTCTATTGTTGAATACGAACAGAAGTTTCTAAGGCTCACTCGCTATGCTGGTGGTATTATTAAAGAGGAAAAAACAAGTGCAGGAAGTTTGAAGACCGTTTAAATGATTCCATTAGGAAGAATGTGGTGATCCTGCAACATGAGAAATTTTGTAAGTTAGTGTCTGTTGCTTTTACTTAGGAATGACTTGATAAAGAAGAAGCTAGTAGAAATGAAAACAGATTCCGAAAGCCTAGACCAAATTTTAGGGGTCCATCCAAAAGGGGAAGGTTTGATAATTCTAAGACTAGTAGTGATAACAGGCCACCTCAACAAAGGCAAAACAGATCAGAATTTTCTACAGCTAGCATGCCAAATTATGGCCAAGGCAAGCCTCGCCTTCCCACTTGTCCACAATGTGGAAAGAATCATCATGGTATTTGCAGGAGAGCTTCTGGTGCATGTTTCAATTGTGGGAGCTTTATTCATAAAGTGAAGGATTGTCCTAATCCTAATAATGCTCCATCGTTGAGAACTGAAGGCTCAGTTCATAAGCCTTATGTCAATCCTCCTCAAACTAATAGAGGTGCAAGACCTAAAAACACCCCAGCAGCAGGTACAAGTGGAGCTAATCAAGCTAGTGGGCAAAGGGCTACTGCACACGCTTATGCTATGAGGCAGAGGGATGATCAAGATGGACAAGACGTGGTTGTCGGTAAATTTTAGTTATTTGGCTTACGTGTGTTTACATTATTTGATCCTGGTTCTACGTATTCCTATATTTGTTCATCACTTGTTCTTCCTGAAAATGTGAAATCTGTGAGCCTTAATTACGATGTGCTGGTTGAAAGTCCTTTGGGTTATCAAGTTTACCAAGATTGTTCCTTCATGATTCAAGACCTAGTATTCCCTGCTGATTTAATTGAAATACCCTTCAAGGATTTTGATGTTATTATCGGGATGGATTGGATTTATAAATATCATGCGGTGGTAGATTGTAGGTATAAGCATGTGACTTTTAAAGATCCTACATTTTCACACATCATTGTACAAGGTTAAAGATCAGTGACATCTAGTTTTATTTCTGCGGCCTTGGCAAGAAAATTGATGCGTCAAGGTTGTGGGGCATACCTTGCTCACATAGTTGATACACAGTTGAAGAGTCCTTGTATCAAGGACATACCTGCTGTATTTGAATTTCCAAAAGTATTTCCAGAAAACCTTTCGGGATTAACCCCAGAAAGAGAGGTTGAATTTCCAATCTTGCTTATTCCTGGATCTACTCCTATTTCGATCACCCCTTATAGAATGTCTCCAGCAGAGTTAAGAGAATTGAAAGCTCAATTGCAAGAACTACTTGAGAAAGGTTTTATTTGACCTAGTGTTTCTCCTTGGGGAGCCCCTGTTTTATTCGTAAAGAAGAAGGATGGAACTCTTAGGCTTTGTATTGACTATAGACAATTGAACAGAATAACAATCAAGAATAGATATCCACTACCAAAAATTGATGATTTGTTTGACCAACTTAAAGGTGCTAAAGTATTCTCAAAAATAAATTTAAGATCTGGATATCACCAACTGCGTGTTAGAGAGAAAGATATTCCTAAAACTTCTTTTAGAACTCGATATGGTCATTATGAATTTTTGGTGATGCCATTCGGATTGACAAATGCTCCTGCGGTATTCATGGATCTAATGAATCGGGTATTCAAGCCTTATCTTGATCAGTTTGTGGTTGTTTTTTATAGATGATATTTTAATATTTTTTCCAGAAGTAGTCAAGACCATGATAAACACCTCCGGATTATTTGAAAATTTTGAAGGAGAAAGAACTTTATGCTAAACTTTCCAAGTGTGAATTTTGGCTTGATGAAGTAGCTTTTTTGGGACATGTTGTATCAACTGAAGGTGTGAAGATGGATCCTAGTAAAGTACAAGCAGTTGTTGAATGGATACCTCCCAAAAGTCCAACTGAGGTAAGAAGTTTCTTGGGCTTAGCAGGATACTACACAAGGTTTGTGAAAGGCTTTTCCATTATCGCCTCTCCTTTGACTAAGATCCTGCAGAAGGAAGTAAAATTTATTTGGGATGACAAATGTCAAGAGACCTTTGAAACTCTCAAATCCTTGTTGACTCAAGCGCCTATACTTACTCTACCAAATGAAGGGAAAGAATATGTAGTATATAGTGATACTTCTCACAATGGTCTCAGATACGTTTTGATGCAAGAAGGGAAGGTAATTTCTTATGCCTCTCGGAAATTAAAACCGCATGAATTAAATTATCCTACTCATGATCTTGAACTTGCTGTTATAGTGTTTTCTTTAAAAATATGGCGGCATTATTTATATGGAGAGAAATGTCATATATTCACTGATCACAAGAGCTTAAAGTACTTGGGTACTCAAAAGGAGCTAAACCTTCGACAACGTAGATGGATTGAACTCATCAAGGATTATGATTGCACGATTGATTATCATCCAGGTAAAGCCAATGTGGTTGCGGATGCCTTAAGTCGGAAATCCTTTGCAAGCATTTCTTTGAGTCCTTTACCTTTGCTTCTTGAATTAAGAGCCATGAATGTTTATTTTACACTTGATTCAAATGGTTCAACTATTGCTAATTTACAAGTAAATCCAATATTACTTGAATAGGTGAAAGAAGCACAAATGTTAGATGAGAAACTTGTAAAATTGCCCAGAGAAGTTCAAAGTGGAGAAAAACTTGATTTTACATTTACGGAGGATGGTGGCTTATTTTATCAAAATAGGTTATGTGTCCCAAATGATGACAAATTGAGGAGAGATATATTGAATGAAGCACATACTTCACCATATGCAAGCATCCTGGGGGTACAAAGATGTACCAGACTATCAAAGAACATTATTAGTGGAATGGTATGAAGAGAGACATTGCGAAGTTCATTTCTAAATGTTTGGCTTGTCAAAAAGTAAAGGCAGAACATCAAGTCCCAGTTGGTTTACTACAGCCCTTGTCGATGCAGGAATGGAAATGGGAGAGAATAACTATGGACTTTGTTTCTGGACTTCCTCGCACTCAGAGAAATCATGATGCAATATGGGTGATTGTGGACAGGCTAACCAAGAGTGCTCACTTCTTAGCAATCAGGATGGATTACTCACTTGAGCGTTTAGCCGAGTTGTATATTAATGAGATTGTAAGACTACATGGGATCCCCGTGTCTATTGTATCAGACTGGGACCCAAGGTTTACATCTAGATTTTGGGGTAGCTTGTTCGAAGCTTCGGGTACTAGGTTGAGGTTTAGCACTTCGTTCCATCCTCAAAGAGACGGCCAGTTGGAAAGAGTGATACAAATTTTGGAGGATATGCTTCGAGCTTGCATTATGGAGTTTGAGGGTAGTTGGGACAAACACTTAGCTTTGATAGAATATGCTTACAATAAAATTTACCAATCGAGTATTGGAATGCCTCCTTATGAAGCCTTATACGGAAGAAAGTGTCGAACCCCTCTTTGTTGGAGTGAAGTTGGTCAAAGAAAGCTTGTTGGTCCTGAAATTGTGCAACAAACAGAGGACAAGGTAAAAATTATCAAAGATCGTCTAAAAATTTCTTCGGATCGACAAAAGTTGTACGCTGATCTTAAAAGGCGTGACATTGAATATCAAGTTGGAGATAAAGTATTCTTAAAGGTGTCTCCATGGAAAAAGATTATAAGATTTGGCCAAAAAGGAAACTTAGTCCCCATTTATCGGACCTTATGAGATACTTGAAAGGGTTGGACTAGTTGCATATAAATTGACTTTGCCATCTGAGTTAGACAAGATCCACAATGTCTTCCATGTTTCTATGCTTAGAAGATATCGTTCAGATCTATCTCATGTTCTTCCAGTTGAATCTATTGAGGTTAATCCTGACTTTCCGTATAATGAAGAACCTATCCTAATTCAAGCTCGAGAAGTAAAGCAACTTAAGAACAAGAGAATCCCTTTAGTAAAGGTACTTTGGATGAACCATTCTGGAAAAGAAGCTACCTGGGAAAGAGAAGAAGAAATGAGAACCCATTATCCGCGCTTGTTTCGGGACTAGTGTAAGGTAAATTTCCAGACAAAATTTCTTTAAGGGGGAGAGAGTTGTAACACCCCTAAAATACTAGACCAACTCTTGCATGTCGACGCATCATCTCGTAATTACTAGAATATGTTTTATTCTCATTTTTGAAACTTGAAATGTTGTGATTTGCAAACTTGCTTAGCATAAATTGTTATCGTAAATTAAGGTATTGTATGGGGGTATTTGCGTAAATTTCTAATTATACTTACTTATACATTGGAAGTGTGGGTATAAAGTACATAAATATAGTTATATATGTATGCTTTTTGGGCAGCCATCTATTTGTTTGGGCAGTCCCTTTTTGTAACATATGTCTATGTGACAAGGATAACTTTTGTAGCTATATATCTTTACACCTCCTTGGATTGAATTAGTTTTCCCTCAAGTCTAAGAACATTATAACATTGTCTAAACAGTTGTTCTTCAAAAATCAAGGGAAAAACTAAGTCCTTTTTGGCTGGAATCCGACACAAACACACTTCCTTTTGGTAAGTAACGAAATCTGCTTCTGAGCTGGTTAGTGTTTGGTATTTTATGCATATATCATTAAAAAGAACTTAGTTTACAGTGAATAAATATTATTTGGAAACCTAATTTGTAGACCTACAACTCTTGTGTTTATGTAAAATTCTATGACAAGTTGTAACATATGACAAGTTTACTTGTAACATATGACAAGTTGCGTCCAGATTCTGGTATTAGAAATCCTGTATGTTCAACTGTTAGTGTTTTGATTATATCTTTTTGTACGATGATTATTTTGAGGTGATTCTTGAATATTTGCAAGATTAATATATGTACCTACATCTTTTATGAAGGATATAAATTGCATTTTGGCGGTTTTCGGTTTCAAATCTAAGTTGCGACACGTATCGCGTTTATTTGGCCGAATATCTGTTTTGGGAGTATAGTCGTATTTGTACAGGCTGGGCTTACTTGTGATGATAACCCTGTGTTACACCATCATTATTGAGCTACTAGAAAGTAAATAAGTTATTGAATTCATTTTTTAAGGTTGTATATCCTCGTGTACGAGTTGAAGATTTTGATACGCTGGTTGGTCTACGATTTGAACTCGTGAAGTCGTGTTTGACTGTTTTTGTGGTAAAGAAATGAGGTTTGTGTATAAATTTATACTTGTACTCTTTTTACATGTTGGTATATCTGAAAGTTTACTTTGGTACCTTGGTTACCTCTTGTCACTTTGCATTGTCGTATTGGTATTCTTTAATACATTAAAGACGCTTGTGTAACTCGCCCAACTTGTACGGATTGTTTGATCACTTAGCACTCTTGTTGGGACCTTGTCCTTCTTGTGACTGTGACTTTGTCACTCTTGGCATGCCTCTTGATTCGGATCATTTACCATCTTGACTCTAGATTTTTAGTCCGTCTTAAGGATGGAAGTTGTCCATTTCAAGTACGAACTAGAAAGCCATTTTTAATATGATTCTTGGTTCTCTTGATTATTGGGTTTTGACCCTTCTTGATACCTGCTTGTGCTTGGTGTTACGACATGATGTATGTATTGTGCGAGCCTTGTTGTTGAATCTCTTGGAAAACTGTTCTATGAGCGTTCTTGACATTTGGATCTTTAAATATTGAACTTTATATTCTTTATATATTGTTTACTTGATTTATTTATTATGTTCAATTATGCTGCCCTTTACTTGAGGATGATAACTTGGCGAATTTGAGGGCTCCGAACCTATAGTTTTTACACCACTAAGCTATATGCTTAGCGATAGTTGTTTCTATCGAAGGGAATGTTCTAGAGGATGCTTGAAGTTGGACATTGAAGATGGAGATTTTGAAAGCTTTAAGGAAGATCACATTTGCATATAGGCATATATATTTTGTATAAACCTTAGGACTTGAACATGATCTATGTTTTGTATATTTACATAAGAATTTGAGGGCTGATTTGGTCATGTCACCATGAGTTGTAATATAAGTATCGCTATATGTTTTGTAGTTTTTGGAGTGTGTAAACCCAAGTCTTGTCATATTCTAAATCTACTATTACTTTATGAATGTTTGTGTGAAGCATGAGCAGGCTGATTTCGGTACTCGAAAGCTTGTAATATTCTTGTTATTTCATCCTTGAGTGTGAGGATAATATATATATACATGAAAAGCTTGTAGGTTATTTGCTTAAATTACTTTTCAGAGGTCATTATGCATCTAATCCCTCTACTAGATTAAAATCAATATGGCCATAGTTAACCTCTTTTAAATGTCGCAAATATTTAATTAGATTTCTTGTTTAAGGGGTAGTATCCTTTCGAAAGGGTCACTGCAAGACTTAACCATGAATGTACACAACAAGACTTCAAACTACTTATGCAAAGATTCAATTGTGTACTCAAAGATTCAAGTTGTGACACACAAATATCAAAGATTCTCATTCTAGCAGTACTTGCTACTAATGCAAGTTCAAGCTCAACAAAAGTATCTAAATGCCATCACACAAAGAATGATTCCATATTCACACACAGAGGCTAATCAATTTAAGACCAGGAATCAGATGCAATGCTCACACTCAAAAAGAGGAACACAATGCATGTTTTCACCGATAGGTTTTCCCTTATTTTCCAATTGACTTTAGGTTCGGCTTACTCAAGATCAAAAAGGTCTTTTCAAGGCTTGTAATGGGGATGAGTGCAAAGGTATGGTCATTAAGGTTCAGTGATTTCTTCATCCTCATGAGATGTAGTGTTCTCAAAACGTCATTTTCCCTTCCCTTATCACTTTTTCTTCTAGTGCTTCTCAGTCATCCCTTTATCCACTCTTTATGTATTGCTTGGAAACCCGATTCCGTTTGCACTTTTATTCCAAAATTAATTTTTTTCTCTTTTTTGATGGAGGGTTTCCATTTTGTTTTGCAATACCATGGGTTAGATAGACTTTTTCTTGAATTTCTTGACTTCTCCTTCTCCTTTTCACCACACCCCCAACTTTGGCTTTTGGCCTAAGTTGGCTATTCACCAAACCACAAATCAAGAGGATTATAGGTAATTGGTCAAATAAGGTTTAGGGTTCATCAATTTTCTTCCAAAGAAAGGTAAGGCTCAGGGGGTGTTCAAAAGAGTTTCAGACGCTTACAGGTAGGCCACAAAAGTGGTATATGTCAAATTTGGTTCACACTCTTTAAAGTTACCTATTTCTAAATCAATCAGACTAATGGGGCAAATTCTAGGTTTATTCATTCATGGTTCAAAGTAAGCTAATCACACAAGGCATCGATACTTAAGTTAAACAAGACTACACACTTTCACTAGTGTGCAATGGTCATTACATGAGAATCAATACGATAAATGGCTAATCAAAAAAAAATGCAAAGAGTTCACATATTGTCTATGCAAATTCATTTGGTCTCGTCGTATCCGCACATTCATGTTCGTTCGATTAAGAGCACTATTCAAGTCATCAGTATAGTTCGCAACTGACACTTAAATTTTGCAAAAGAACAACACCTTTCAACAAAAGCGATGGCGAAAATTTCCAAAAAACAAAAAATTTGCATCAATTAAAATCAAAAAGAGGAGCCATTAGCTCAAACATCCATGAAAGGAAATATTTAACACAATTAAAAATAGACAACCCAAATATATATAGAACACGAATCACAAAATAGCACACAGAAGGTGTGGGCCTTACCCCACCACAAATAAAAAGTATTTGTCCTCAAATGCACATAAAATTGTTCAAAAGTAAAATTTTAATAAGATAGAGAGAGGGGTAAAGAAATGTCATGTCTATGCAGTCTCTCTCCCTATCGGAATCTCAATAGCTGGTGTAGTAGTCTATGTAAGGGTATCAGTGCCCGGAGTAGCCTCAGACGGAATAGCAATGCTGGATCAACTGGGAGCTGTTGTGGACGTCTCAGCCGATGATGTATGGATCATCGGCTGAACAACTGCTCCTATAACATCTGGAAAGTCTCTGAATATGCCCTCACATCCGCTAAATAGGCCAGTTGCCTCATCTTGAGGATCATGGCATGAGTGACCCTAGTAGGCTGGGAGGAAGAGGAAGTACTTGGATCTTGTGAGAAAGAGGAAGAAGGAGTGGGTATACCTAAAGGCGCAGAGGCCGGAGTAGGCAAAGATGCCTCTGTTGGTAATGAGTCAACATCGACCTCCGGAGAATTGTCTGATGGGGCTGCTCTCCTCCCGTCAACCTCCTCTCGCGTGAACTCGGCCTCTATACACTGGATATCGGTGAAGGAAGATGGGGTGACCTCTATATCGCTGGTAGGTTCCCGGGGTACTCCGGCACGCCGACATAACTCGGTGATCAGAACAGTAAAATACAAAGATATTTGTGTCAGTTTGGCTCTCATAGCCATCTCCTATGAAACTAGCAGTCCCAAGTTTATCCGCCTCCTACCCATGATCCAACCGAGGCAAGCCGTCTTAGGATGACGCAGAATGGAGTCATTCTGTGATGGCATGATAGTGCTGTTGATGAAACCAAACCAATACCGGGAGGCAATGTTCATATCCCTCTTCTCAATATGAGCTCCTGCCTCCATCCACCTCGGGGTGGTGTTAGAGATAATCGGAGCTAACCAACCCTTTAAGTCATCTAGGGATCGAACAATAGGCAAACCTTGGTAGGGCAGTACCGAGTGCAGCGGTCGACCCTATGCAGTATTAATGTGCTCGTGTGACACTACACCTCTTTGTCTCTAACCATTACCGACTTCACCGGTCCGAACTCACTAGCCTTCTTCTTATTCTTTGGGACCAACTCTCTATAGGCTAAGTAGAATTCCCGGACCCAGGAAGGAATGTAAGGTCCCCGTGGCCTAGTGAACCGCTCCAACACATGATATCTGAGTGTGTCAAGCACCTTAGCGCGCTTGCCTTCCAAACCATCCACATATAGTAGCTTTTCTTCTAGAATGGTTCGTAAGCCATCGCCTTTCAATCTGTTTAACAACCTCGGTGGAGGAACTATAGGAAGTGCCGGAGTTATTGAGGGTGCCTGGACTAGCACTGAGTCTGTAGTTGGAGGAGTGACAACTGAGGGAGTACTAGGGGCTGTGTGCTGAGATCTGGTCTGGAGTGCATCCCTTCGGTTTATCAGAGGTTGTTCATCCTCTGGTTCATCAAAATCTGGCTCAATAGGTACTCCCTTTTTAGGTATATGTTTATTCCTCTTGCCTTTGTCTCCAAACTGGTGGTTATCCCCTCTCCTCTTTGGAGGATTTGATCCTCCTTCATTAATTGTAATGCCTTTAGTCTTTTTCTGTGGTTGCTAAGTTAAGTTGGTGCGAACCATATCTGCAAAAGATGGAGAGAAGTTAAGAAAACACAATCACGCTCTAGCAAAGCAAATATTGTTGCAGATGAACTCGCCGATCCAGTCGGCAAGTCGCCAAACCACTTTAGCGAGCTAAGTCTGGATCGCCAATGAGGTTGGCTAAAGAATTAAGGCAAGTCGGCGATAGGAAACTCCTTTCAGCGATTCACCGAATACTTTTTGCGAGCAATGGTTTGTGTGCCGAAAGTGATAGTGCATAAAGGTCTCAGGGGTAGCATATAAAAAGAGATCAATGTTAGTTTCGGTGAGTCGCCAAGTGCGTTCGGCAATCCATGGCTTCTCGCAGAAAGTTACAGTCTTATCCAACTTGACCTGATATTAAGGGCAAGATGGAGACATTGGGCGAACCACCGAACGATTCGGCGAGCTCAACCCAGCTCGCCAAAGGGTCCAACGTGCCCATTTTCAATCCATCTTCTCGAATTCAATCCCTCAAACTCCGAAAGCACCATTAACGCATACACTAAAGAAATTCAAACGATACCTATACTACCCATCACCCCTAAACACTTATATTTCCCCCAGACTTGCCGGTTATGTTCTACTTAGTTGTAGTTTGCTAACCTTATTTGTTGTTTTCTTTTAATTTAAATTTGTTGGTGTAGGTAGGTTCCCAGAAGATAGACGTTGGGAATGTGGGCAACTTGGCTAAGTCGAGCCAAGAAGTCAAGAGAGCCTTAGATTTAACTGAACTGGTAATTCAGCTGAATGACATGGCCACCAGAAACATTAAAATGGCGCCGC
This sequence comes from Solanum piurae, assembly GCA_029582685.1. NCBI lineage: Eukaryota > Viridiplantae > Streptophyta > Magnoliopsida > Solanales > Solanaceae > Solanum > Solanum piurae. The sequence continues at coordinate 18,600 of JAJOOO010001838.1, forward strand.
TGCCGGGGAGTGGTGTTAAGTGATAATTTTTAGTTTAGTAAAAATTTTGTTCTTCTTAGCTGTAGTTTACTAACTTTATTTTTAGTTTTGTTTTGAATGTTTGTGTATTGAAACATGAAATATGAGCATTCGGTAACTATGGGTACCAAATGGACCAAGTGCTATTTTTTCTCTACCCAGTGCCAAAACAGGGGTTGCCTCATGAAAATGAGGCCAACCTTACTAATGGAACTTTAGTGAGAACTTGCGTCTTGCCATGACTTTAAATAAGGCGTTGTTTAGGAGGCAACCCAAAACCCTTTTTATTGCTTTAAGTTACGTTGATGAAATAATGGTGTGTTGATTACGCAGGTGAAAGTGTCAAAATTGAATGAGAAGTATAGATTGGCAAATGGAAAGCCCGGTCGGCAAATCCCCCAATTTGTTCGGCAACCCCGACGCATTCCGCCATTTGATTCAACCCAGTTTGAGATTGGGTCTGTAAAACTCGGTGGACTCAACGAAATTATTGGCGAGTCGTCGAGTATATCGGTGATTACGATGCATACCACCGTTTGGATCTTCATCTCGTTTTAAGGTCCTGTAAAACTCGGCGAGATAAGTGAACACTCTGCGAATCGCCAAGAGGTTTGGCGATCGGGACTAATCTCACCAAATGGACAAGAACTGGACGGTCTTTAAGCCAAAGGTTTAAAAAGTTCTAACTTCATTCTCTTTCCATCACTTTTCCACCTCCACAAACTCACACGTGTAATTTAGTTTTATTTTTTTTGCACTTTTGGAGTATTTTGGTTAGTTGATTTGTGCGCAGGATTGGATTACATTGCTTCGTAGCGTTTCAATAACCATTTGACCAGCGCAAAATACATGGCCAGATTGAAAGTTGCAAGAAGAGACGTGCCACCCCGACATATAAGAGCACATAATTTTATGAGAGATGCATAAAAGCCGAACAAGACCAAAGCAAAGAGCAAGAGCAAGGAAGCCAGTTCCAGTAGGAGGATTCCCATTGACCCTAATGTCCCTTCGTGGACCCGAGGGTTCAAGGTCTTTGGATTCTTCAAGAGAGGAACTCTAAGATTCAAACCTCTAAGAGTTACAAGAACTTTCTCCATAATTCATTTGTTTGTAAATTCTTCACTAAGAAGTCTAATGTTATTAACAATTAAGGAGATTCTATAAGCATACTTATTGATTATTTCATCCTCCTGCATATTCATTGACTCCAACTCTGTTTTCAGGTTCAACACTTGCATTTGATGCGCATTTGGCCATATGATGATATTTTCTATTAAGAGCGGTGTTACCCTCTCTATCATTGAGCCAATGTTCGATATTTAGAACAAACATGGGCTACTCTGACTTCACCCAATCAATTAAAACAACATGCGATCACAACTCAACTCATTATAAAGCACATAGATTTCGAACTCTCGACAATCAGTCAACACCGACTGCTTCATTTTGTCGCCGACTTTGTTTCTTCCCTTAGGGCTGGCACACTTGAACTTTAGGTAGTCAAACTAGACACTTCGAGATTCACCAAGTTCTCTTGGCGATCACCAGGCTTGCCTTTCTTCATTTGTTCAATTTATTTTGTTCCTTTTTTTCTGTTAGTGTCCTTGCTTTGTTCTTAAATCCATAGATATGTGCCTTGTCTGCTTACAGTTGCCGCATATAGCATCGAATCTCCCCCAACACTACTTCTCCAGATGTGTAGTTCTTTTACAATCTTCGCATGGAGGGAAATTCTACTTCACATTTTCACTGTTGTTTCCTCCATCATGCTTGCCCTTAATCTTTTGGTTGAACTGATGCTTTACTTTACCAAATATTTGCTCTTGTACAGAGAAAGCTCCTTCAGTGAACTTGTCTAGCCTCATAGTCGTCCTTTGCTCTTGTGCTTGAAGATCACTCATTAGTTCACCAAATTAAAGTTTTCCTCCACTAATTTAAGAATTCTCAAGTAACACCACTCCCCGGCAGCGGCGCTATTTTGATGTTTAGAATTTCTATTCACGTAATCAACGACACAACTTCAAGTACGAGTGTCTACGATCGATAGTATAGTAACCCAACCAAGGGTTGGGATCGTGTCCACAGTCCAAAGGGAGAGGTTTTGAGAATTATTAGAATAATAAAATTTAGTTCTAACTAGTCGTAGCTAAAGACTTTAACGATTAAAAACATTTTAAATTAAAGGGGGACACAAAAGTGTCAAATATCGATGGGGGTTTTGTCGCTAGTAAGTAAAAAGAACAAAAATAACAAAGAAATCAAGTGTAGGGAAGAGTTCTTGGGGTGTGACCGCAATAAAAGTTGAGATAAATAGTTGGGTACATGATTTCTATAGGAAATTTGAAAGATATTAGTGACCAGGCTAAGCTTTAGATGGTAAGAAGTTCCCTCTCGGGCAACTTACCCCATTTCAATTGCGTTCCTCTCGGACACCCATTTGCCGCATGAAGACCAGCCTACGCCTTACACCACTCACTCTCTCGAGCTGAGTGTTAGGATATGGGACTAGGGCTCACCCTCTCGGGCAGAACCTCATGTCGACCCACTCCTAGGCCATCAGTCTAGTGGTCTTGGTTTCGCGACCTCCCTCTCGGGCAAGCCGAAAACACATGGGTGGTTTTATATTTGCAACTACAAACCCATTAAATTAAACCACAACCACTGTGTGAAATCACCATTAAAATAAATCTAACCTATCAGCAAGCAAGACTTAACAATAATATCAACACATATTTGCTAAATCACACCCTAAGAATGGGGGTTTTTAGCCACACATTAAGAGATAAAAATTTATACCTTCAATGATGTTGAAATCAAATGGGTATAGAGAAATAAGTCTTGATTTGAGAAAAGAAAGAAGAATCCAAGAGACCCACTTCCAAATTGAAAGAGGTGAAACCCTTATCTTTTTCAAGTCTTCAAACCCTTACAAACTTGAGAGTAAAAATAAAATTGTACTAAATCAAAAATTTGACAATAAAAATATGATACTAAAATGTTATACTAAGCTATAACTCTCAGAGTATTTATAGTTTACAAAAAATTGTACTACGGCAGAGCACTCAGCGACATTAATCGGAATCACCGATCAACTCGGTGATTCACCCTTTGGTGTAGTTCATCGCTGTCTTGCACCATCCTTCCGCATCATCGTGCTCTGGGTCATTGGGCGACATAGTACTACTTCGTGGACCTTCTCGGTGATACGCCGACTGTGCCCTTTTTTCGCCGACTTGCTCCTTTCATTCAGGGCTCAACACACTGGAATAAAAGGTGAAGTGAGACCCTTCGGCAATTCACCAAGTGGACTCCGCGATCCTTAGGCCTTCATTTTCTTGTTGTTTTCAGCCTTTTCGTTCCTTTTTGCAAAGTAGTGTCCACGCTTTCCGTCAAACTTCAAATACCTGAAACTTAAGGGTTTTCATCAGTTAGTGAGATAAAATAAGCATTTGAGGACACAATTTCTATTAAAATATAGCCCAAAATGAGTCCAATTTGCGGACTCATCAACTTCCCTAGCTTCAATTTCTTTATTCTTCTTCCAACTTCTAGAGAGTGAATAATTGAGAAGAGTTTGGGATTTTCTTTTGGAATTTGAGAGAATGACTTGAATGGGGGATTTTGGGGGTTAAAAATACTTATATAGGTGTTCTAGACTTTGAAAAAATGACACCACATTGATTTAATTAATTCCGGAACAGACCTATAAGCCCTTACAATAACTGCCAGCTTGTGACCTATGGACCCCTGACCGACGAACCGTCCACTGACCTACGGTCCATCCTGGTGGTCCGTGACTAAGTTCAGAGATTTTTGAGATCTTGTGTCTGGAACACAGACCCCGAACCACGAACCGTGGTTTGACCAACGGTTCGTAGGTTCGGCAGGGGTTCCTTCCCATGCTCACTGTTTAGGTGGCCAATTCCATGGACCCTACCTACGGTCGGTGGTCCACCTCATGGACCGTTGTTGGCCACCGTGGTAGGTGCCTGCAACTTTTAAAAAACTGCTACTTAACCCTAGTTCGAATCCAGGGGTGTTACATTATCTCTCCATTGGGATCATTTGTCTTGGAATGAGATTCTAAGCACATTTCTAAACGAAAAAACTCAATACTAGCAGCCCATCATGTATGCAGCTCATCTAAATACACACAACCAAGTAGGAAACATCAACTCCAAGCTAAACATACGTAATGCACCATAAGGGAGTATGAACTACATCTAACAACACAATATGCATGAAATTTTCAGATTTCTTACATTCAAGGAGGAACTATGATCTCCAAACATAAAAGCTTGCTCAACACAATCTCATGGAGCCTATATGCAATCAATACTCAAAGCACATACTTAAGTAGGAAATCTCCACTTAAAGTTAAAGCATGTTCAAAAATTCATCTCATGAAGTCTATAGGCAACTCATACTCAATGCATAACAACATGAGGAAAATAAATCATAAAAGTCATTAATTTCAAAACTTAAGATTTTTCATGAACATGAACATCAAGGAAATCATGGGAAAACATAAAACACACATGACTTCAAATCATGGAAAAAGACAGGAGGAAATTCATTACCTCAAGTTAGAGTAGGAATAGAAGGAAAAATATGAGGATATTGAGACTTCATATTGGCCTCGGCCTCCCAAGTAGCACCCTCAATTAGTTGAATCCTCCACAAAACCTTCACGGAAGCCATTCCCTTGTTTCTATATTTCTTAACTTGGCGGTCCAAAATCTCAATTGGAACTTCCTCATATGAAAGGGTCTCATCAACTCCAAACCCTTCTAGGGAAACTATTGATATTGGATTTCCGACAGAGTTTTTAAGCATAGAGACATTGAAAATGGGATGCACGGTTGCCAACTCATTTGGCAAATCTAACTCATAAGCAACCTTACCAACACGCCTCAAAATCTAATATGAACCTACATATCGCGGACTAAGCTTCCCTTTCTTGCCAAACCTCATCACACCTTTCATGGGTGAGATTTTCAAGTAAAATCAATCGTTAACTTCAAACTCTAGATCCCTTCTCCTCACATAAGCATAAGACTTTTGATGACTTTGGTCGGTTCTCAACCTATCTCTAATGAGTCAAAATTTCTCAATGTCTTCATGAACTAACTCAGGCTCTATCAAGGCAACCTTACACACCTCAAACCAACCTATAGGAGATCTACACATCCTACCATAATGAGCCTCATATGGAGCCATACAATTATTTGTGTGATAGTTATTATTGTAGGCAAATTCAGTCAAAGGCAAATGGTCATCCCAATTTCTCTTAATGTCAAGAACACAAGCCCTTAACATATATTCCAAAGTTTGGATCGTACGCTCTACTTGCCCATTGGTTTGTGGATAAAAATTTGTGCTAAGCTTAACCTTAGTGCCAAGACCTTTTTGGAGATATTGTCAAAACTGAGCAGTGAATAGAGTATCATGATCGGAAATAATGGACAAAGGCACTCCATGTAGCCTTAAAATCTCTCTAAAATACAACTTGGCATATTCCTCCGCCGAATAAGAATCTTTGACATGAAGAAAATAAACCGATTTCATCGTCTGATCTACAATCACCCAAATAGATTCATGTTGTCGCCGGTTGCGAGGCTACCTAACAATAAAGTCCATATTCAAGTCTTCCCACTTCCAAGTAGGAATACTAATATCTTGGGATAAACCTCCCGATTTTTTATGCTCAACCTTCAGTTGTTTGCAATTTGGACATTTTGCCACAAATCCCGCAATATCCTTCTTCATCCTCTTCCACCAATAGACTTTCTCTAAATTGCGGTACATCTTGGTGGCTCCCAGTTTAATAGAATATTGAGAACTATGGGCTTATGCCAAGATATATTCCCTCAAGTCATCCACATTTGGAACACATAAACGACCTTGGTATCTAAGTACCCCATCTCCCCCTTTGGAGAAAGCGTCAACGAATTTCTTAAGCACCACTTCTTTCAATTCTACCAATGTTGGATGAAGACATTGCTTTGCTTTAACATCTGTCAAAAAATACCATTCTACCTATTTATGGACCATAACACCACCTTTGGTGAAGTCTACCAATCGAACACCCAACCAGGCCAATCTATGGACATCCCAACCTAACTCTTTACTATCATCATCAACATGTTCACCACTACCCATCGATAGTCGACTAAGAGCATCCGCTACTATATTTGCCTTACTGGGACGATAAAGGACACTCATATAATAGTCCTTCAATAATTTGAGCGACCTCCTATGGCGAAGATTTAGGTACGTTTGGGTAAACACATATTATAAACTCTTATGGTCGATGAAAATGTCAACACGAACTTCATACAAATATTGCCTCCAAATATTTAAGTAAAATACCATCGTCGCTAATTCAAGGTCCTGGGTAGGATAATTTTTCTCATGAGCTGTAAGTTGCCTTGAATCAAAGGCAATAACCTTACCATTTTGCATAAGCACACATCCCAACCAAACTCTAGAGGCGTAACAATATACCACAAAGCCATCTATACCATATGGTGAAGTCAACACCGGAGAGGAAGTGAGCCTATCTTTAAACTCTTGGAAACTTTTCTCACAAGAATTCGACCATATGAACTTGGCCTTCTTTTGACTCAAGGTTGTCAAAGGAGAGGGAATTGAAGAGAAACCTTCAACAATCCTTCTATAATAACCGGCCAAACCCAAAAATCTTGTAATATCCGAAGGACTCAAAGGTCTAGGCCAACTCTTGACCGTAACCATCTTCTTAGGATCTACCTCAATACCCTTGCTTGAAACAACAAGACCAAGGAAAGATACGGACCTTAACAAAAATACACATTTGCTAAACTTTGCATAAAGTTGTTAGTCCTTGAGAATTTGCAAAAAAATCGTCAAATGATCAATATGCTAATTCTCGCTCCTTTAGTAGATCATAATATCATATATGAACAAAATTGCGAACATATGAAGGTATTGTCTAAACACCCTATTCATCAAGTCCATAAATGTCCTAGGTGCATTAGCCAAGCGAAAGGATATCACCAAGAACTCATAATGACCATATCGAGTTCTAAAAGTCATTTTCAGAATATCTTCTTCTTTCATCCTCAATTGGTGATAACCCGACCGGAGATCAATCTTAGAGAAATAACTTACCCCTTGGAGTTAATCAAACAAATTATATATCCTTGTAAGACGATACTTATTCTTGATGGTCACCTTGTTCAATTGTTGATAGCATACGAAGGGACCATCATTCTTTCTAACAAACAAGACTGGAGCACCCCATGGAGAGATACTTGGTCGGATGAAACCCTTATCCAACAAATCTCTCAACTACTCTATCAACTCCATAAGTTTCGTCGGAGGCATTCTATAGAAGTCTATTTCCCTTTTGGAAGGAATACCGGGTAGATCATCTGGGAATACTTTCGGAAACTCATTGACAATGGGGACCCACTCAAAACTAGGAATTTTGGAATCTGTATCACTCAGCCTAATTAGATGGTACAAGCAACCCGTAGAAATCATATTTCTAGCCTTAGGACAAGAGATAATCCGACTCTTAGGCATAGAATTTACCCCCCTTCCACTCTAGGATAGGCTCATTTTGAAATTGGAATTTTACTACACGCGTACTACAATCAATAGAAGCATAACAACAGTGGAACCAATCCATACCAAGGATAACATCAAAGTCTAACATATGAATCTCTACCAAGTTAACAAGAATAACTCTATGGGATAAGGAGATGGGACATCTTTTATAGACTCTCTTAGCCACCAACGAATCACCAATAGGGGTAGAAATGAAAAAAGGTTCTAATAACACATTGGGGAGCACATCAAACCTTATGGCCACATAAGGTATCACAAAAAAGAAGTGGAACCAGGTTCAAGTAAAGCACACACATCTAATTGAAAAACTTTTATGATACCGGTAACCACATCTGGGGAACTCTCTTAATCACTTCTAATATAGAGAGCATAGAATTTGTTTTGCTTGGGAGCATTTTCACCCAAATCACTTGGATAGGATGAAGGGTAGGGTTGAGCCCTTCAACGATTATCTCTTTCATTCTTAAAAACCAAAGGAAAATTATGTATATTGTGGTCCGTCTTACCACACCCAAAGCAAACATTGAAACCCGCTAGACACTTACCCTCATGATTTCTTCCACATTTTGCACAATTAGGCATCAAGGACCTACTACCATCTCCTTGAGGTTTAGGGTTAGACACCATTTCATTATTACAACTTGGATGAGCAATTTAGAAAAGCCTTGCGCGGAGAACTTTTGTTAGAACCTTTACTGACCCAATCCACCGGACCTAGAGTATGAAAAGGTACCATCAACCGCCTTTCCGTCTTAGCCTCCCTAGATCATTCCTTAAGCTTTTCCTCTTCAATTTGTTGAGCATGCACCATAAGACGATAATTGTATGTGTCATGGATAAACATAGTAGTGCGGCGTTCTTTGACTACAATGTCAGACACACCCGACACAAACTTACTTATCTTAGCTCTACGATCCGCCACAATATAAGAAGCATATTTGGATAATTGAGTGAATCCCAACGCATATTCCCTCACACTCATATTTTCTTGCCGAAGGTTAATGAACTCAAGTACCTTGGCCTCTCTCATCTCAAGAGGGAAGAAGCTATCAAGAAAAGCATTTTTGATCCTTTCTCACACTGTGGGACCCGCTCTTTCCAACCTTGCCTCTTTCTATTTGTTGAACCAAATTTGAGCAATCCCTTTGAGTTGATAAGTGGCCAAATCCGCCTTCTCTACTGGAGTCACTTGAATAATAGCAAGTATCTTATATACCTCGTCAATAAACTCTTAAGGATCTTCCTCAACTTTGGAGTTATAGAATTATGGTGGGTTCATCTTTGTAAAGTCCCTATCTTGCCACCGTTGTGCCCACATTTGGATTCACACGGACTACCACCTCTCCATTGGCTTGGTATGTCACGGCTCAACCCAACACTTGGAAAGCTGACTTAAACTCCGCATTTGTTACATTCTTAGCCAAATGATCAATCGAAGCTTGAGGAGGAGATTGTGGAGGAACTTCTTGACCAACATTGTCTCCCTCGTTCCTTCTAGCCTTCTAGTAGTCATATCCTAAAAACCATCTGGTAAGGATTAGGAGAAAGAATTTATAGAGTTAAACTCCATGGCACGAGTTAGAGAAATGAAGAAGTGAAGTTTCCTAGGCATTTAGTAGCCTCTGATTCATAAATGTGGTGCGTTTCACACTCATGAACAAGACTATACTTGACGTGGCTTGAGACATCTTAGAACCATTCTATACCTTGTACTATGATAACCAAGTTTGTCACAACCCAAGGGTACCCCTTAGATGTAACAAGGCGTACAAGACCCCAAGAAGCCTCATACAAGCCATTAGCATATCATAACATAAAGTAATAGAAAAAGATGCAGAAATTTAAAATATTTCAAACAATCAAAGTATTTATAAAATGAGCAGAAGTCTAATACAATTGTCTAAAACAATCTGACAAACATGAATAAATCCGGGGACACAACCCATACAATAGTCCAAACATAAAATAAAGGCATAAAGGATAGTAATCGTCAAATCCTCGAATGCTATAGGGAATCACCAATTGGTCACTCCTTGATCAACTATGAACTTAGCCACGATTGTGCGAATCAATGTCGCCGAACCCTACATCTTGACAAGAAATGTAGGCAAGAGTATGCGTTAGTACAAACATGTACTAAACAACGTAATAGCTAGAACAAAAAGAATAAAAATTATGGTTAGCCAATGTAAACCATAAGCATAATCAACGCACATAAATCTTAATCATAATACGAAAGGAACACTTCTCAAGCAACCTTACTTCTCCTTAGTCAAGACTTGCATCATCCAACTCTTGTCAAGCTTACCTCATGGAACGCATCTCAAACAACAATCCAAGCTATTTATTCTTCATAACATAGTTCACATTATTCATACCTACTTTTAAAGAAATGGGGATTCAGATCTTTGCCTAACTAAGAAAAGCTAATGTGTATTCGCCTCTTGCCTTATTTACTTTTAAATATCATGGGTACTCGCCTGCACAATCACATCATATGACATGGGTACTCTCCTCCACAATCACATCATATGACATGGGTACTCGCCTTCACATTATTTCATAAGGATCATGGGTACTCGCCTCCATGTCCATTCATCATAATAGGAACATGGATAATCCCCTTTTTTTCAATACTAAGGATTATGGGAATCACCTCATATCCTTCTCATATGTAGGTTAAGGGTAGTCGCCTCTAGCCTTATAAATTACTAAGTCTTTTAGTCTAGATTCATTTTAGGAGAGCAATCCTTTCAATATAGAATCATTCATTTGAGAAAGCTTGTCACATTCATATATTCACAATTTAGCAACTCATGTGGAAAGTACATGATCTCTTCCACAACTCTAAAATCAATTACAAACAATTCATATCATAAGCTTCACTCTCAAAGAACTACATCTCATGCTCATCATCTATGTTTTATTCTAATGCAATTAACATCATAAATAAACAATCCAATAAGGATAACCCTAACCCATAAAGTTTCCCTTCGTGGCACCAACCTAATAATATCAATTCTAGGTTAGAATCTTGGAATATGCATGGTTACATGTAATTTCAGCCTAAAAACATGTAATCCTATCAATTCAAACATAAATAATCATAATCCACTCAATTGGATCAACATTCATCATAACCCACAATATTGGAAGAAACCCTAACTAGAATTGGGGAATTCTTATTCAATTTGAGGAATTATAGGGGACTCCATTGGAGGAAGGATCCCATGGATGAAAATCAATCATACCTTAGTCAGAAAGCCCATAAAAGCTTGAAGGTTGGAGACTTTACTTAACCTTAGCTTCAATTTCTTCCTTCTTCTAAAAATCTTCTTGAGAGAGAATAATTGAGAGAAGTTTGGGATTCTCTTTTGTGATTTGAAAGAATGACTTGAATAGGGGATTTGTGGGGTTACAAAATACTTATATAGGTGTTCTAGACTTAGGCAAAACTACACCATATTGATTTAATTAAAATTGGAAAAGACGCATAAGCCTCTAAAATAACTAGCAGCTTGTGACCTACGGACCCCCGACCGACGTTCCGTCCTGGTGGTCCGTCACTAAGTTCAGAGAGTTTTTAGATCTTGGGTCTGGTCCACGGACCGTGGTTTGACCAACGGTCTATAGGTCCGGTAGTGGTTCCTTCCCATGCTCACTGTTTAGGTGGCCAATTTCACAAAGCCTATCTACGGTCCGTGGTCCACCATATAGACCATGGTTGGAATCCATGGCTGGCGCCTGCAACTTTTGAAAAATAGCTACTTAGCCCTAGTTCGAATCTGGGGTGTTACAAATTTGCATCACGATTCTCAAATAATCAATATGCTCATCCTCGTGTCTTGACGCAGGGGTACCCCCTTGACGTAACACAATGTAGCATTCAAGCCCTTTGGATAATAATACACATAAATCCATAAGAATGATGCGGATAATTTAAAACTTTTACGATTCAAGTCAAACTTATTTTTATTAAAATAAAACCATAAGAGTCTAGACCTTGTCTCAATCACTATCTCAAACATTGGAATATAATCCTAGGGACATAGACCTTTTACATCAATAGTCTTGAATATACAAAGTACAATAGAAACTAGAAAAAATAACATCTTCTCCTCGAACTTGAGGACTCACCAAGCCTAGGAAATAGTCAACTCAAGCTTCACTTGACAGAAGAAGTATGCCTCAACGATCAGAACCTACACTCAAAGTAAATGTAGAAGAAATGGTTTAGCACATAAAGTACTAAGTATGGAAGAATGCATAAAATCCTTGAAATATGATAAACAAGACATTTTACTTAAAAAGTATGCATTTGTCAAGTTTGGAAATCAACATGCACTTTCAATGGAAAACACAAGTCATAATCACATTTAATTTAAAAACATAGTAAAACCATCACCTTAGCAACTGTAAGGAACACTTGTGCAATGTATGGCTGGCATCCCATAATTACAACCATACTAACTACTCCTTTGAAGCTATTTTAGTAATACCTATCATCTTTAGACCTCATCACAATCAATAGTCATTAATAAGGAAATAGTCATGTACATTACTTTAATATAAGGAAAGTCATTCATAGAAACTATACATTCAACATACATGCATACATTCATGTCTCATCATAGCATAAAGAAAACCATCCTATAATACCTTACTAAGTTCACTTGTGCAATATAAAAGTGAAGTCCCATACCACCATTCCTACTAAGTAAACTCATCAAGATGTCATGAGTATAGTTCGTATCATATTTATTATCTTGTCATATAGGGAAGAATAGCCATAACCGACATAGGCCATGTGAACGACATGGAATCCAGTGTCATGTAACCCTACACCAAAAGAAGGTGTCCTACTTGCCAAAGGTAGAACTAAATGTATTACCTTTTAGGTGGATCCACTAGTTAAAGACCTATGTGGGCACATAGTTATGGGATACGGAGATCGCTTCTAGAAACCTGACTTATTGTATTAGTGGAGGAGCTTCCATCTCATGAGAATAATCTAGATGACCCGGCCTATTGTATTGATGGGAGGGCCTCTACCTCATTTACCATATCCACTCGGCGCTAAGCATTTTTCCCCAAATTATAGATAATTAGTCTTTAATTGCATTTATAGGTGTGAAGGAATACTTTTCCCTTCATTCAATATAACTCATAAAATATGTCATAGATTCAATAAAGTTAGAATGTACTTTCAACCTTAGAATTGTCATTAACATGTGAGTAGAACTTTCTCATTATATATTTTCATAAGAATTGGCCTTTCAATCAACACAAAAATATTGTCATCATCCTAGACAATTCATACATAATATTGTGTAAGGGTAAGGGGAGAATGACCGTTCAACAATACCAAACCTTACACAATAATCATAGCATCTTCACTTTCTAAGTGAATCATGAGTCCATACACAACATTCATCAACATGTACAAACCCTAGCAATATACCCCCTCAAGGGTCATGAATCATGTCTCACAATTAAACCAAGAAATACTACACTAGGCATCAATAAAACAAGATTCAATAACTAAAATATCATAGACACAATTAATAGTATTCATCTTGCATCAATACACCCATCATAATTCATGAAAATGGGTCATGGGGTAATTCATGGGTTCATGGGGAATTTTACTATAAAAATAACAATGAAACATCATATCATCCATAATATTAGACAATTAACTCAATGAAATCATTTTTAGGAAGAACCCATGGCTAGATTAAAAACCCTAGTTTTGGAAGAATCTACCAAATTCGAAATTAAGAGTTGAAGGGCTTCATGGAGAAAAGTGTTTCATGAATCCAAACTCCCATACCTTAATTGATGCTTTGGACATGAATTGGAGTTGAGAAGATTGAATGTTGAGCCCTATTCTTCATGTTCTTGTTGTTCATGAATGGAGGAACTCTATAGAGAGAAATATTGGAGAGGAGAGGATTTTATGGAATATTTGGGTGTTGTGAATTAATGAGTAAAATTAGGTGAATTTCACTTAAAATTAACTTATATAGTGCACCTAAAAATACCCAAAACGACTCCCACTTTGTTTGGACTTAAAAAGGAAAAGACTCTAATGATTCTCATTTAAAACACATGCACAAGTGTCACGATCACCTTCACGAGCCGTGGTGAGGACCAAGACTCGTGGTCCTGCCCGTGAACGTTGGGACAATGGCTTGGTGTTTGGGGCATTTGGCTCATGAACAGAAGGCATGACCACGAGGTGCTTCACAAGCAATGGTCAACACCACGAGCCGTGGTTCCTCTTTTAGTCCTTGAGGCAGTGGCCTTGCCACTTGGGACCCTTAGCTTACTTTCCTAAGGAAACTCCACAAGGCCTCACGTGATCGTGGTCAGGACCACGGGCTATGGCAATGGCCGTGGAAGTTGAGGTAGTAGGTAGAGTTTTGGGGGTCCATTTTTCTATGGCCAATACATCTTTACAAGCCCTCTTTGCGAGCCGTGGTGAGGACCACGATCCGTGGTCCACCTCGTGAAGGGTGAGGTAGTGTGCTCAACTTAGGAGAAGCATTGGCCTTTTGGATGTGTCTTGTCCCCTTTGCTTTGGCACATGCCTCTTGGCCTAGACTCTTCTAAACCTCATTTCACCCCTAGGTGACTTTATAACATTCGGGGAGTCATTTCATGATCTTTACCCTTACGTTTATGCTCTAGTTTAATCTATCATTTTTCGGAGTGTTACATTATCTCCCCCTTGGGGACATTCGTCCTCAAATGACGGTTTTGATACCTTACGGAAATAAAGACTCAAGACTAGCAGTGCATCATGCATGCAACATAACAAAAATGCACAACTTATGGGAGAAACATCAACTTCGTGTCAAGACATAAACAATGCAATCACAAGGAAGTAGGAGCTACATCCACAACCCAATATGCACAAAACTCATCATTTCATATCATTTTAGGAGGAACTACCCACTCCAACTCAAACAAGCTAAGCACAACCATAAGGAGCCAATATGCATTATCATCAAAATATAACTAAGCCTGTTCAATACAACATCTCATGAAGTCAAATATGCAATCATCATACAAATGTGCAAACCAACATGAGGAACATAAATTCCATGAAAACTCAATTAATACTAAATTATGAATTCTCACAAGAACATGCATATTTTATGGAAATAATAAAGAACACTCGTAGCTCAAATTACTTCCAAATCACCAAATTCAATAAAACTACTGACCTCAAGTTGGGAAAGGAGTAGAAGGAAAAAGATGAGGATAGCGGGACTTCATATCCGGCTTGGCCTCCCATGTAGCATCCTCAACTAAATGATTTCTCCATAAGACTTTAATGAAAACTACTTCTTTGTTTTGTAACCTCTTAACTTGCCGGTTCAAAATCTCAATCAGGACCTCTTCATAAGAAAGGTTCTCATCAACTCCTAAACTCTCTAAAGGAAAGATGTACAACGGATCACCAATGCACTTCTTAAGCATGAAAACATTAAACACTGGGTGAACAAGAGCCAACTCATTTGGAAAGTATAATTTGTATGAAACTTTCCCAACACATTTCAAGAACTAGTATGGGCCCACATATCGGGGACTAAGCTTCCCCTTCTTACCAAACCTCATCACACCTTTCATAGGTGAGATTTACAAGTAGACCCAATCACCAACCTCAAATTCAGGATTCGTCCTTCTAATATCGGCATAAGATTTTTGCCGACTTTGGGCTGTCTTCAACCACTATCTTATGAGTCGGACCTTCTCAATGCACTCGTAAACTACTTTGGGACCCATTAGAGAAATTTCACCCACTTTAAACCACCCAATGGGATATCTACACCTCCTAGCATAAAGTGCTTCAAATGGAGCCATGGCAATGCTTGAGTTGTAGCTATTGTTATAGGGAAACTCAAATAACGGTATATGGTCATCCCAATTACCGTGAAAATCAATTACACACGCCATCAAAATGTCCTCTAAGGTTTGTGTGGTTCGTTTCGCTTGACCATCCGTTTGAGGGTGGAAAGAGGTACTAAGTTTAACATTTGTACCAAGTCCTTGTTGGAACGCCTTACAAAAATGTGAAGTAAATTGGGTACCCTGATCTGATATGATATAAAAAGGAGCCCGTGCAACTTCACTATTTTCTTAATGTATACCTTAGCATACTATTCCGCCGAAAAAGAAACCTTGACGAAGAAGACGTGGGATGATTTAGTCATCCTATCAGCAATGACCTAAAGAGAATCATGTTGTCTTAGAGTACGAGTCAAACCCACAACAAAGTCCATATTCACCTCCTCCCACTTCCAAGTGGGAATATTTATATTTTGGAACAAACCTCCCAGTCTTAGGTGTTAGGCCTTAACTTGTTGACAATTTAGACATTTGGCTACAAAACCCGCTATATCCTTTTTCATTCCATTCCTCCAATAGACTTCTCGTAGATCACATTACATATTGGTAGATCTCAGATGAATAGAATACCGCGAACCATGAGCCTCTTCTAAAATTTACTCTCTTAAGCCATCAACATCCGGAAAGTATAATCTACCTTGGTACCTAAGCACCCCATCTACCCCTTGGGAGAAAGCCTCAACGGACTTGTTTAGTACCGATTATTTCAACTCCATTAATAAAGGATCAAGATGTTTCTTTGACTTCACATCAACCATATAAGATGATTCGAAACTTTGATGAACCATGAATCCACCCTTGGTGGAATCCACTAGTTGGACGTCTAACCGAGACAATCTATGCACATCCCGAACCAATACCTTCTTCTGACTTTCTACATGAGCCACAATACCCTTGGGCAATTTACTTAGGGCATCCTCAACTACATTAGCTTTGTCGGGGTGGTAAAGGACACTCATGTTATAATATTTTAAAAGCTCTAACCACCTTCTTTGCCACATATTCAAGTCTTTTTGGATAAACACATATTGAAGACTCTTGTGGTTGGTAAACACATCTACATGGACCCCATATAAGTAATGTCGACATATTTTCAAAGCAAACACAACCGCTGCTAATTCAACGTCATGATTCGAATAATTTTTCTCATGGACCTTGAGTTGCCTTGACGCCTAGGAAATATCTTTACCACGTTGCATAATGACATATCCCAAACCCACTCGAGAAGCGTCACAATATACCACAAACCCATCGGTACCCTCGGGTAAGGTCAACACCGGAGCGCAAGTAAGTCTATCTTTCAACTCTTGAAAGCTTTTCTCACAATCCTCCTACCACACAAATTTAGCTTTCTTTTGAGTCAAGGTCGTCAATGTAGAAGAAATGGAGGAGAAACCCTCAACTAATCTCCTATAATAACTGGCCAAACCCAAAAAACATCTAATATCGATAGGAGTTAAAGGTCTAGGCCAACTTTTGACCACATCCGTGTTCTTAGGATCAACCTCAATACCCATGCCCGACACAATATGACCAAGGAAAGCAACCGACCTTAGACAAAACCCACACTTACTAAACTTATCATATAATTGTTGGTCTTTAAGGACTTGCAATACTATCCTCAAATGATCCTTATGTTCACCCTCACTCCTTGAATAGATCAAAATATCATCGATAAATACAATCACAAATGAATCAAAATATTGTGTAAACACCCTATTCATTAGGTCCATGAATGTCCTCGGGGCATTTGTAAACCTAAACGACATAACCAAAAATGTGTACTGACCGTACCGGGTCTTAAAGGCCATCTCGGGAATATCACACCCTCTAACCCTTAGTTGATGGTAACCCAAACGAAGATCTATTTTGGAGAAAAAGTTATCCCCTTGGAGTTAATCAAACAAATCGTCAATCTTAGGAAATGGATACTTATTCTTTATAGTGACCTTGTTCAATTAGCGGTAATAAATACACAATCTAAGAGACCCATCTTTCTTTTTCACAAACAATACCGGAACACCCCATGGAGATATGCTTGGTTGAATAAACCCTTCGCCTAACCAATTCTTGAGTTGTTCCTTCAATTCTTTCAATTCAGTCAGAGCCATCCTATAAAGGGGAATGGATATGGGTTGTGTATCCGGAAAAAGATCAATGCCAAAATCTATTTCCCGTTCGGGAGGAATGCCAGGAAAGTCATTAGGAAAGACCTCTCAAAAATCACTCACCATAGGGACCGACTCTAATGAAGTAGTCTCGGACTCATCGAACATGACCCTAACTATGTGGTAAACACACCCCTTAGAAATCATTTTCCTAGCTTTTAGACATGAAATGAATTGACCTCTAGGGATAGAGTTTCCCCCCTTCCATTCTAATATAGGTTCATTTGGAAAATTAAATTTAACCACCCGAGTTCTACAATCAATAAACACAAAACATGCATGCAACCAATCCATCCCCAAGATGACATCAAAGTCCAACATATCTAATTCTACTAAATCAACAAATGTGACTTTATGAGACTATGAAATTGGAAAAATCCTATAAGCTCTTTTAGCTACAACCGAGTCACCCACCGAGGTAGAAACTGAAAAAGGCTCTATTAGGGTTTTTGGGAGTACTTCAAATTTCATAGCCACAAAGGTGTAACAAATGATAAAGTGGCACTGGGGTCTAATAATGCATAAACATCAGTGGAAAAGACTTGCAACATACCCCTTACCATGTCCGGAGAACTGTCTTGCTCACTTCAGGATTGGAGAGCATAAAAGTGATTCTTCTTGGGAGTATTGGGATTTGAACCAATTGGAGGAGCTTGATTACCCTCTCTTCCCTTGGCCGTACGGGTTGGGCAATATTTCAATTGATGCCCACTTATTCCACATCCATAGCACACACCTATATCGGCAAGACATTTTCCCTCATGATTCTTACCGCACTTGGCATATATAGGGCTCTCCATGGAAGATCCACCCCGATTTCCTCCTCAAGGATTAGGGTTAGACACCCCATCTCTATTGGTCTTTGGAGCATTAGATGAGCTTTGGTTGGAAAACCTCTTCTTGAACCTTGGTCCACTTTGACCCTCAAACTTACCACTAGAAGAATTTCCATCATCGGTCCTTGCCCTCTTTACCTCTCTATTATTCTTCCTAAGGCTTGTATCCTCAACTTGTTGATTATATAACAATAACCATGAGATATCCATGTTGTCATGGAGCATTGCAGCACGACATTCTTCTTCAATGGAATCAGCCACACCCGTCACAAATCAACTCATCTCATCCCTTGGATTAGAAACCAAAATTGGGGCATATTTTGATAACTTAGTGAATTTCAAAGAATATTCTTGGACACTCATACCTCCTTGATGATGGTTGATAAATTCCTCCACTTTTGCTTCCCTCTATTCCCATGGAAAGAACCTATCAAGGAATTCTTTCTTGAACCCTTCCCAAGCAATGGGACCCCCTCTTATAGCACTATTATCCTTCCATTAAGTATACCATACTTGGGCCACATCCTTCAATTGATAAGCGGCCTGTTCGGGTTTCTCAATAGAAGTCACCCCTATAGCATCAACTATCTTGTAGATCTCTTCCACAAAGTCATGTGGGTCTTCATCCACATCGGAACACAAAGGACATATGAGGTTTCATTCTAGTTTCTAGTAAGGTCTCTCAACCTTGAAGTGGTTCTCAGATTTTGGTTTACCCGGGGTCCAACATTTCGGTTGGCTTGGGTCGTAATAGCTTGCGTTTGAATGATCACAGCTTGAGTTTGAGTTATCATCAGTTGAGTCGATGTTTGGAGAGTCGCCCTTATCTCCACATTAGTCATTGTCCGTTCATCATTAGGAACTTGAAGGTCTTGAGGAGCTTGGGGAGGAACTTCCTCATTCACATTCTCCTCTTCCGACCTCCTTGCATTAGCCTTTCTTGTATTCATTGCCTATAATCACAAGAGAAGGGTTAGGAAAAAAGACTTCATAGAGTTAGGACTCTAAAGCATGACGAAGGAGTAATGAAAGAAGTGAATGTCACGACCTGAGAGCACCCCCTAGTCGTAACATGGCGTACTCGACCCTGAAGGGGTCTTAGACAATCCTCATAACATTCATTCATAACAAAGGTAATAGAAATAGTACAGAATTAAAACTTTTCATTCAAAACCATACGATTAAAAACATTCATTTAGCAATCTTTCAAAAGACGAAATGGAGGACTAAATCTCACATGGCCATCTTAGACACAATCTCAAAACATACTAGGGACACGACCCTTTACAATCGAAAGCTACTAAAATTATCTATTACATGTTAAAAGGAAAGAAACTTCAAAATACACTTGTCCTCGACCTATGAGGACATACCACTCTAGCCTTGGAGGAATAGCAATCCAAGTTCTTCAATCTAGATAGGAGCAATCACTTGCCGGAACCTACACTTGTAGTAAATATAAAAGAATATGCGTTAGCACACAAAAATGTACTAAGTATGATGACCATACAAAAACATGATTAAAAAGGGACATTTGGTTGGAAACCATGCATTATGCAACTTTGTAGAAATATCATGTACAATATCATAAGATACATACATTACAAATAGAATCATCATGCAAGTCATAATACCACATTTAGACAATATCATCATGTAAACTATTACCTTTACCTTTGACCTTCACTTCAAGTAACCTTCATGCTATACCTTGTGCAATGCATGTATAGCGTCCCATACCACCACCCACACCAAGGCACCATATTAGGGTCACCAAAAGTGAACTTACCATTCCTTCCTTTTCACCTTTACCCAATATTCATACATCAGAGACATAACATTTCTTATGGAATGACAAGAGAAAATAAGTCATAATATAACCCAAGTATGGCATGTATATCACATTAAACATTTAAGAGTCAACATTCTTCAATTTCTTCATTTAGAGGACTTTCATAGAATATTCATTAAGACTTAGAGAACTCACTATGATCCTATAAAAGCCTACTAGTGCAATGTATAGATGGCATCCCATATTACCACCTACACGTCATAGAACCTTTCAAGAAACCATAATGCACATCTCACATGATAGGAATAAGCATTTAATCGACATAGACCATGGAAGCTAGACATGAAATTCGGTGTAATATAACCCCACACCGTAAAGAGGTGTTCCACTTACCTAAGGTAGAACAATAACATTAGCTCAGATGAATCCATCGCTTAGATGAAATCCGCTGGCTAATATCATACGTGGGCACATAGTTATGGGATAGGAAGATGTTCCTTGGAACTCTAACCTAACGTTGAGAGAGTTTCCATCTAACCATATCCACTCGGAGCTTAACCTATATTCCCATAGATTATTTCATTCACATACATTAGTGTACTAGGGAGGAATGCCATAGGTCTATCGACCTATGATACATCATTACCAAGGAAGGAATGCTATAAGCCTATCAATCCATGGTACATTAAATGATAGTTCTATGGTCCTCATGAAAAGAATTCCACTAGCCTATCGATTAATGGCCCCCCATTACATTTTTATACACATGAAAGGAATGCCACTAGACTATCGATTCATGGTACATTGACTCATTAAGAAAGGAATTCCACTATCCTATCAATCCTAGAGTCTTCATTATATTAGATCATTTATGAAAAGAATGCCTAAAGCCTATCAATTCCTAGCCATCAAGTAAAGACACATTCATCTTTCATTTATGAAAGGAATTCCATAGACTATCGATTCATATTCATCAAGTAAAGACACATTCATTATACAAGAAGAGGATGCAAAATCCTACCAATTCAATATTCAACATTCACATTATAGAAGCGCTTCACATTCCATCATTATCATTCGTGAATGTCAAATTGAGAAATTGCCTTTATACTAACACAACTACATTCACAACATGATTACCTTTAATTCATTTTATTCTCATTCATATACTTAGTAATTAAAGCACCTCGACCTTTCAAGTGGATCAACAATTCAAGCACAATTCTACTTTACCATGAAATTAGGCTACAACTTTCCTACACAAAGCCATGATCCCAAATCCTCAATTCACCAAAAATTCACCATAATTAGGCATAGATAATGATACAATACAATAGTCTAAACCAATCTAAGCATAAATCCATCAACATTCATTCATAATCAACTAACCCACTTCATAAGGCACAATTTAGGAATTGAGATAAATCATGGGTTCAAAGATTAAGATCATATTAAATCATCAATTAAACATCAATATAATCATAATATGACATTAGTAAACCTTTAAAATCATTTAATGGAAGAACCCAAGAGATTGAGTAAAACCCTTGAAATTTCATGAACTTGAAAACTTTGAAAACTTATTTGAAATTGACTCTAGGGTGAAAGCTAACCCTAGATGAAGGATCAGCGTACCTTTACTAAGATTCTCCAAGAAATTTGATGAAATATATCCCTTGAATCCAAACCCTAGCTTTCACTTCTTCTTTTTCCTTGAGTTAGAGAGAGAAATATTGATAGAGGAAGAACTTTGGGGTTTTGATTTGGGTGTTTAGAATAAAGGAGTAAATGAAGTGTTTGAAGAATTGAAACTATTTATATTTCAGATATAAACCATTTAAAATCAACCCCACATAATAAAACATTAAAACAAAATTACTTAAAAACCCTTATTTTGGGCAGCCCCGTCAGGGACCAAGATCACTTGTACGGTCCGTGAAGGAGGAACACGGCCTGTGGTGGTGCTCTTGGTCCTCTAGGCAGTAGCTCCTTACCCTTGCCAAACCTCCACCAGGCCAAGTAATCTTCACGGCCACTTCTACATGCCGTGGTCAAGACCATTGACCGTGAAGTGGTCCGTGGAACTTGGGCAGTATCTTGGCCAAGTTGCCTTGTTTGCCATGCCACCAAGTGACCTTCACGGCCACTTCAACGGACCGTGGTCATGACCGCTGGCCGTGATATTGTCCGTGGTCATGGGGCAGTGCTTGGCCAATGTTGGGCAGCCTTGGCCTTTGGCTTAGGCCTTGCCCCCTTGGCTTGGTACACGCCCTTGCAACCCTTACCCAACATCAAAAAGGGTCTTTCAACTATGGAGTCTAACACATGACTTGACGTTGACTCCTAAACCAAAGCTCGGGACAACATTACCCAACATTAAACCTTACACCAACCTCAAACACAGACACGTTAGGCTCTAGTTTAACCTATCATTTTCCGAGTCATTACAATAAATGTTCCTAAACATCTTATAGCCTCTCATTCATAAGTGTGGCGTGCTTCACACTTATGAACAAAACTCTACTAGATGTGCTTCATGAGACATCAACCTAATTATCATCCCAAAACCTTATGCTCTGTTACTAAGTTTGTCATGACCCAGGGGTACCCCCTAGACGTAACACGGCGTACTTGACCCCAAGGTCGCATACAAGCCCTTAGCATAATCATACACATAAATCCATCAGAATGATGTGGAAAATTTATTTATTTTACGATAGAAGTCAAACTTCGTTTTCATAAAAGATAATCATAAGAGTCTAGACCTTGTCTCAATCATCATCTAAAACATAGGAATACAATCTTAGGGACATAGCCCTTTTACATAAATAGTCTTGAATATAGAAAGTACAATAGAAACTAAAAACAATAACATCTTGTCCTCAAAATTTAGGAATCACCAAGCCTAGGGAATAGTCAACCCAAGCTTCACTTGAAAGAAGATGTACGTCTCAACAATATGTCACACCCCGAGAGCACCCCCTTGGCATAACACGGCGTACTTGACCCCGAAGGGGTCTTATACGAGCCCTTAGCATATTCATCATTGCATATAGATATTGAATAATGCGGAGATTTAAAAACATTTCAACATCAATGTCAAAGTGTCTTATAATAGTATATTGAAATTAGAATGTCTAGACATCATCATCTCAATGAAACCATCTAATTACACATAAGAATTTCAAATAGGTACCATAGCCCTTTACAATAGAATTGTCTCAAAATGACAAGTACAAAAGGAGTCTAAAAGTCTATTACAATACAAGAGACGTAAGTTTCATAATGTGTGTCCTCAGAACTTGAGGACATACCAAAAGTTTTGGAGAAAGTCTAAGTCCAAGCTTGAGTCTCTTAGTAGCACAATCACTTCCCGGAACTTATACTTAGAAGAAAAACGAAGAAATATGGGTTAGCACAATAAATTGTACTTAAGTATGAAAGCCATGCAATTAAAACCACTTAAAACATGCATAAAAGGGACCTTTATATGAAAACATGTTATTTCAAATTAAAAGCCATAATGCATATTCAAGGAACATTTAGCCGATCCACATTACAAGATAAAGAGACATTCATGATCATAACAAGAAGCCATAACCCATACCTTACACATTTGAATTCCATTTATATCATACCATCATAAGACACCACCCATGACCCTCCTTTCAAGTTTACTTGTGCAATGTACATATGAAGTCCCATACCCCCATAGATACTAAGTAAAGCCATCGAGAAGACACAAATGTAATCACATACATAATTAACATCATAATAGGTGAAACCAACCTTACCATCATTCATAAGTTTCCATCCATAGAGGACTCACACTAGAACTCCTCAAAGAACCCACTTGTTCAATGCATAGGTAAAGTCCCATACCCTCACCTATACTAGGTAGTATCCCTCAAGTAGTTCTAGTTAGAGTTCATAAGTCATTTACATAAGTCATATTCATACATTATATCATCTTATTATATCATAGGGATATTAGCAATACCCGACATAGACCATGTGAGCTTCATGGAATCGGGTGTTCTACCCCCACACCGAAAAGAGAGTGTTCTACTTGCCAAGGTAGAACTAACATAATAGCATCTAAGTGGATCCACTAGCTAATACCTATGTGGGCAAACATAGTTATGGAACAAAGAGTTTGCTACTAGAAACCCATACTTGCTAAACATAAAGTATTTCCATCTCATGAGACAACATATGTATTGGGAACCCGGACTTGCTAAACGTAAAAGGAACCCATATGGGAAGTCGAACTTGCTAAATGTAAAAGATTCCATCTCATATTCATGTTAACTCGGTGCTAAGCACAAACATCCCTTTTAAAAGTAGTATTAAGCATTTACATAAACATTAATTCAATAAGGAGTGCATTAGGGATTCAACCCATCATTCATCATATAGCTCACAAGTTCTAAGATGAGGATAACCTTTCATCGTAAAACCATCAACATATAATAATGTTCATTCATAACATAGTCATATAGTGTTCATGAGATTTACCTTCTATTCATCATACCAACACTACCATAATCATAGCTTGACTTCATGTTCGTATCATAGCATACTTGTCAACACTTGGGGTTGTAGGGAAAAGGAACATAACTCAATCACTACAATTCATAATCATGTAGCACCTCCACCATAAGTGGATCAACAATTCAATATATGAACATTCATCAATTTGACAACCTTCATTCATAGCCTTCAAGGACCACATCAAGATTCAGCCTTAATTCATTGGTAATCATCCATCATATAGAGCAACATCATAATACAATAAGTAATTCCACAATTGCATATTATATTCTCATCCTTCATTCACCATTAAAGTCATACTAGGGTTTAAAGTGAGAAAGAAAGGGGAATTCATGGGTCTTGTGGGGATTTGTTCAAAAACTATCAACATGACATTAATTCATCCACAAATCATCATATACCATCATAATTAATCATTATAATTCAATGAAAAAAAACTTGTAAATTGACCCACGAAATTGAGAGAAAACCTAGAATTTGGGGAACTTTGAAATCCAATTTTTGAGAGGGCCTCTTTGGGAAAAGATCCCAAGAGTGAAGAGCAACCATACCTTAGTTGATTCCTTGAGAATCAATGGAGAAACTCCAATAAATTTGGGAAAGAACCTTGAAACCCTAGCTCCAATGTATTTTTCTTCTTCTAAGGTTTTTAGAGAGAGAGTAGAGAGAAGTGGGAGAGTTTTGATTTCCATTGAGTGTTGTGTTTAATGACTAAAACTTATGAATTTAGACTTAAAAACCAATATATAATTAACCTCTAAAATACCCAAAACACCCCTACTTAAATAGGACTTAAAAAGGAAAAGTCCCAAAACTCTTCATTTAAATGGTCCCCGTTAGGGACCACAGGCACCATTCTTGCGTCGTGAAAGTGCACCACGGGTCGTAGTGCTGCCCGTGGTGTTGGAGGCAGTAGCTCCCCTTTCGTGCACAAGCCAACACTTGACCAAAACAAGACCACGGAGCCTCCCACGATCCGTGGTGAGTACCACGGTCCGTGGTGATGGCCTTGTGGAGGCAAGGCCTTGGTGCCAAGTGACCTTCACGAGCCACCTGTCTCCCTTGTCAAGTGCACCATGGCCCGTACTGGTGCCCGTGGTGCCTTGGGCAGTAGATACCCTACCAACCCCCAACTCCCTAAAAGCTAAGGGAGCTCCACGCCCACCTTCACGAGTCGTGAAGTGGACCACGACTCGTGGTCCCTCTCGTGAAGGGTGAGGCAGTGTCTAGGACACTTGTAGGTCCCTCTCCCTTGACCAAGGAAACTCAACGAAGCCTCCTACTTGCCCTTGGTCATGACAATGAGCCGTGGTGATGGCCGTCGAGTTTGAGGCAGTAGCTCCAAGTTTGGGGCAGCCTTGGCCTTTGGCCTTGGCTTGCCCCTTTTGCTTGGCACTCCTCTCTTAGGCCTCAACTCATACACCACCATAGCACACCTAGATGGTCGACTAACTTAGGGGAATTCATTTTATACCTCATTGACATTATGTTTAGGCTCTAGTTCAACCTACGAATTTTCCTGTGGGTACCATATCCCCACTTTAGGAACATTCGTCCTCGAATGACACTTTCATCACTCCTAAGGGAACCAAGACTTAAGACTAGCAGCCCAACAACAACATATATCAAACCCATACACATTTAATAAGGGGAAACACCTTCTCCACATCATAAGCTCAATGTAACGCAAGCAAAAAAACTATAACCCCAAAAACCTCCTTATGTACCAACATTACCTTTTTACATAAGCATAGGCTCAACACAACAATATTAAGCCATCATGCTACTTTAACATAACCAAACATGTTCATTAACTTATCTCATGAGGTCACATATGTCAACATCATAACTAAATGTGATGCAACATGAGATTCAACATATCTTCTCATTACACACAATTAAGCATGCTCATTAATTTTACCTCATAAGTTAAATTATACAATCATCATACCAAAGCAATTCAACAAGAGGGACATGTAATTCATGAGAGACTCAACTATGTACTTCATACTTCCTTACATGGACCTACATGATATAGGAAGAAAACATGGTAAAAGAACACACAATAAACATAACTCCTAGCTCATTACAAGCTGAAGAGAAATTACTTAACTCAAGTTTGAATAGGAGTAGCAGGAAAGAGATGAGGATAACGGGACTTCATATCGGCCTCGGACTCCCATGTAGCACCCTCAACTAGATTATTCCGCCATAGAACCTTAACGGAGGCTACTTCTTTATTCCTCCATCTCTTCACTTGCCGGTCTAGAATCTCAACCGGAACCTCTTTATACGAAAGGTTCTCATCAACACCCAAACCTTCTAGGGGAAGTATGGATACCATATCACCTATACACTTTTTAAGCATAGAGACATGAAATACCGGGTGATCCGGAGCCAACTCATTAGGCAAATTCAATTCATAAGTAACATTCCCAACTCTCATCAAAATCTCATAAGGGCCCACATACCGGGGACTAAGCTTCCCCTTTTTACCAAACCTCAGTACCCCTTTCATGGGTGAGATCTTCACGTAGACCCAATCACCAACCTCAAATTCCAGATCCATCTTCCTATTGTCAGCATAAGACTTTTGCCGACTTTGAGCCATTTTCAACCTATCTCTTATAAGTCGAACTTTTCCAATAGCCTCATAAACCACCTCAAGAAGAGAAAATTCACCTACTTCAAACCAACCAATTGGACATCTACACCTCCTACCATAAAGGGCTTCAAATGGAGGCATGGCAATACTTGAACGGTAACTATTGTTGTAGGCAAATTCAATCAAGGGGAGGTAATCATCCCAATTACCTTTGAAATCAATCACACACGCTCTCAACATGTCCTCCAAGGTTTGAATGGTCCTTTCTGATTGACCATCCGTTTGAGGGTGAAATGCGGTACTAAGCTTCACTTTAGTACCAAGCCCATTTTGGAACGCTTTCCAAAAGTGTGAAGTAAATTGGGTACCTCTATCCAAAATAATAGACAAAGGAACTCCATGTAATCTCACCACTTCTTTAAGGTACAACTTAGCATAGTCCTCCACCGAATACAAAACCTTGACGGGAAGAAAGTGGGCTGATTTAGTCATCCTATCAACAATGACCCAAATAGAATCATGTTGCCTTCGAGTACGAGGCAAACCTACCACAAAGTTCATATTAACATCCTCCCACTTCCAAGTGGGAATACTTATATCTTGAGATAGACCTCCCGGTCTTTGATGCTCGGCTTTGACTTGTTGGCAATTTGGGGATTTTGCCACAAATCTTGCTATGTCCCCTTTCATTCCATTCCACCGTTAGATCTCTCGTAGGTCACGATACATTTTGGTGGCTCTCGAATTAATGGGATATCGGGAACCGTGAGCCTCTTCCAAAATTCTCCCCTTCAAGTCATCCAAATCCGGCACACACAATCTTCCTAGATACCTAAGCACCGCATCTCCCATTTAGGAGAAAGCCTCAACGGACTTAACACGAACCAACTCTTTCAACTCCATCAAAGTGGTATGTACGTGTTGCTTGGACTTAACCTCAACCACAAGTGTTGACTCGGAACAATGACGAACCATAAATCCACCCTTGGAGGAATCCTTTAGTTGGACATCTAACCGGGCCAACCTATGTACCTCCCTAACCAACTACTTCTTCTCATCCTCTATGTGAGCAACGCTACCTATGGACACTATACTCAATGCATCCTCAACCACATTAGCCTTTCCGAGGTGGTATAGGACACCCATATCATAGTCCTTCAACAGTTCCAACCACCTCCTTTGCCGGAGATTCAACTCTTTTTGGCTAAAAACATATTGAAGACTCTTGTGGTCGGTAAACACATCGACATGAACCCCATAGCGATAGTGTCTCCATATCTTTAGAGAAAAAACTACCGCCGCAAGCTCGAGATCATGGGTTGGATAGTTCTTTTCATGAACCCTTAATTGTCTAGAAGTATAGGCGATTACTTTACCATCTTGAATAAGGACACACCCCAACCCTACTCTTGAAGCATCACAATATACTACAAACCCTTCGGTAAGGTCAATACCGGAGCTGAGGTAAGGTTATCTTTCAACAGTTGAAAATTCTTTTCACATGACTCTGACCATTCAAATTTAGCCTTCTTTTGGGTCAAGGCCGTTAATGGAGAAGCAATTGAGGAGAAACCCTCAACAAACCTTTTGTAGTAACCGGCCAATCCCAAAAAGCTTCTAATGTCGAAAGGGCTTAAGGGTCTAGGACATTTCTTAACCACATCCATTTTCTTTGGATATACTTCAATTCCCTCACTTGATACTATATGACCGAGAAACACAACCGATCTTAACCAAAATTTACATTTGCTAAACATAGTATACAACCGTTGGTCCTTGAGAACTTGCAATACCATCCTCAAATGTTCCATGTGATGATTCTCACTCTTAGAATATATAAAAATGTCATCAATGAAAACAATCATGAATGAGTCAATATATTGTCTAAACACCCTATTCATAAGGTCCATGAATGCCGCCGGGGAATTTGTGAGACCAAAAGACATTACTAGGAACTCAAAATGACCATATCTTATTTGGAAAGCCATTTTAGGAACATCAACACCTCTCACCCTAAGTTGGTGATAACCCGACCTTAAGTCAATCTTCGAAAAGTAACTCGCCCCTTGGAGTTGGTCAAATAAATCATCAATACTAGAGAGCGGGTACTTATTCTTTATAGTGACCTTGTTCAATTGCCGATAATCAATACACATCCTAAGCGACCCATCTTTCTTCTTCACAAACAAAACCGGTGCATCCCATGGTGAAATGCTTGATTGAATAAAACCCTTATCTAGCAAATCTTTAAGTTGAGCCTTTAATTCCTTCAATTCGGCCTAGGCCATCCGGTAAGGAGGGATAGATATCGGTTGTGTATCCGGCAAAAGATCTATGCCGAAGTCAATTTTCCGTTCTGGAGGGATTACGGGCAAGTCATTTGGAAAGACTTCCGGAAGCTCCCTTACTATGGGGACCTACTCTAAAAGAGGGGTATCAGACTCAAGGTCCTTGACTCTCACAATATGATAGATACATCCCTTAGACATCATTTTACAAGTTTTTAGACATGAAATAATTCGACCTCTAGGGATTAGGTTTCCTCCCTTCCATTCTACAATAGGTTCATTAGGGAATTGAAACTTCACAACTCGGGTTCTACAATCTATGGAAGCAAAACAAGCATAAAGCCAATCCATCCCCAATATGACATCAAAGTCCAACATATCAAGTTCTACTAAATAAACCAATGTGACTCTATTGGACAATGAAATGGGACAACCCCTATACATTCTTTTAGCTATAACCGAATCACCTATCAGAATAGACACGGAAAAAGAGTCTTTAAGGTTTTGGGGAGCACATCAAATTTCATAGCCACTAAAGGAGTAACAAAAGATAAAGTGGCACCCGGGTCTAACAATACATAAGCATTAGTTGAAAATACTTGCAACATACCGGTAACAACATTTGGAGAGCTCTCTTGATCACCTCGGGATTGGAGAGCATAGAAGTGATTCTTCTATCGGAGTTAGACCCACTTGCTTGAGTTTACTTATTCTCCCTCCCTTGAACCTTCAACATAGGGCAATATCTTCTCATATGACCACTTTTCCCACAACTAAAGCAATTTTCCGTGCCAAGTAGGCACTTTCCTTGATGCTTCTTACCACATTTTTCACAACCAGTTTTCTCAACATAAGGACCACCACCTTTTCCCCCTTGTGGTATAGGGGTAGAAACCCTACCTTTGTTGGGCCTTGGAGCATAGGAAGGACTTTGGCAAGTAGTACCCTCTCTTTTTTGGTGTGGGAGTAGAACACCGGATTCCATGTAGCTCACATGGTCTCTGTCGGTTATGGAAATATCTCCCGATAGTTAAGAAATGAACTAAGATAAAAATATGAACTATAGTCATGATTTCTTTAAGAGTTACTTAGTGTAGGTAGGACTATGGACCCTACTTATGCATTGCACAAATGGACTCTAAGGGAGGTTATGATTAGGCTCTGTATGTAATGAATACTATGTCTATGTGTGTTAATATGAAAGCATGTTAAGTTTGACTTTACTTATGTCAAGATATGAAGTATGATTATGCATGTGAATT
This sequence comes from Solanum piurae, assembly GCA_029582685.1. NCBI lineage: Eukaryota > Viridiplantae > Streptophyta > Magnoliopsida > Solanales > Solanaceae > Solanum > Solanum piurae. The sequence continues at coordinate 49,654 of JAJOOO010001838.1, forward strand.
ACACTTATGACTTCTTAATGAGTTTGCTTAGTATATGTGGGTTTTACCCCTCCCTAAAGAAGCATAAGCGATCGTTATCAAGTAAAGAACCCAACTTGTAGGTTGGGGTCGATCCCACGAGGAAAATGGTTTAGATTTTACTTTAACTAAAAATTATATTCAATTAGTCAAATTACTTCCAAAAACAAGTAATTAAAGGGGGTTTTTGTGAAACAAATTGTAAGAATTTAATAAGTAATCAGTAATCAAAAGTGAATTTTGGTTGTTATTAAGATGAGAGAATTAACTAGGGTATACATGTTCCCCACAAGCTCATAACGCAATAATCCTAGTAATAACAATCCTCTCCTAGTGTACTACATGCAAAGTGATAAGTTAGATATCTCTAAATCCTTGGTCCGGCATCTAGAGAATTTCACTCCACACCTTGGTCCGGCTACGTGTGTATAATTTACTAACCCTTACCTTTACCTCATATTAGACATCATAATCGATGTTTGGCTTAGTTATTACTTCACACCAATCAACACT